>NW_004624742.1:10991600-11010368 GCF_000247695.1 Heterocephalus glaber | reverse complement strand
ATAAAATAATCTAAATAATATAAATAAGGGATAAATTATAACTCCCAACCTGCTAGAGAGCTGAAATGTGAATTTGTGTTCTTTAAAATTGAAGAATGAATTCTAGGAACAATTGAGGCAAAGAGTAAGGAATATTTATTGAGGAAAAGACAGCTCCTGCCTGAGATGGACAGGAGGGGACACCCAGAAAATGGGTTGCCTGGAACCCCATTTCCAAGGAGGGGTTTTATAGAGCAAAGCCATGAAGTGAAGTGGGTACAAAAGTGGGACAAAACCATAGTCAACTAATATGATCTGATAGAAAATCACAAGGAGAGCAGGAGGTAAGACTAAACCAATAAGACTACAAGTACAGTTGCCCAGGTAATATTGATTAAATGGGTATCAAATAGGGAACCAAGTCATGTAGCAACCATACATAGAATGAACAAGAAGTTTCTGGAAAGGAAATGGGCTAGGCAGATTCTGGTCCCCAATTAAGGTGACTGATATCTATTTAGAATATCAACCACTGCTATTTATCTCTAGAGGAAGTATGTAAGTTTAGTACTTTTTCTTTTTTATGATGCTGACCTTCAGTGAATATATTGGCTGGCCCTGTCTAACTGCCTACAAGATATCTAATTAACTTAGTGGTCTACAATATAATGAAGGAAGTAAAAGACCTTCACATTGAAAACTACAGTACTCTGAAAAGGGAGATCAAAGAGAATATCAGAAAATAAAAAGTTATCCCTTGTTCTTGGGTAGGAAGAACCAATATAATGAAAATGGCCATACTTCCAAAATTGTTATATAGATTTAATACAATCCCAATCAGAATACCAATAGCATATCTCACAGAATCAGAGACAACAATCCTAAAATTTATTTGGAACCAGAGAAGACCTAGAATACCAAAAGCAATTCTGGGCAACAAAGGCACAGCAGACAGCATCACAGTTCCTAACTTGAAATTATAGTACAAGGCTACTGTAATAAAAACTTCATGAGGGGCCGGGGATTTCGCTCAGTGATTCCGGCACCTGCCTCACAAGTGCAAGGTCCTGAGTTCGATCCTGGTACCACCAAAAAAAAAAAAAAAATCATGATATGGCAAAAAACAAATAAACAAAAAACACTAAAAAACAGACCCAAGGATCAATGGAACAGATCAAAAGATGCAGAAACAACTCCAAACACATTCATCCACCTTATCTTTGACAAAGGACCCAAACACCCTACTAGAAGAAAGATAGCCTCTTTAATAAATGGTGCTGGAAAACCAGGCTTTCGACATGCTGAAGATTAAAACTAGACCTATATCTCTCACCATGCACTAAACTAAAATCAAAATGGATCAAAGATACAAATATTAAAACAGAAATTAAATTTTCTGGAAGACAGAATAGGTAGAACTGTTGAAGACATCAGTACAGGCAAAGACTTTATGAACAAAACCCCAATTCCACATGAAATATCACAAAAAATCAACAACTGGGATCTCATCTTATTAAAAAGCTTTTGCAAAGCAAAAGAAACCACACCTACAGACAACTCACAGTGTGGGAAAAATATTTTTGCCAGCTGTTCCTCAAACAAAGGACTAATATCTAGAATATACAAAGAACTCAAAAAAATCAGAACCCCCCAAATTTAAAGACCCAATCCAAAAATGGACATCTACAATGAATAGAGACTTCTCAGATGAATAAATAGAAATGGCAAATAGATACATGAAAAAAAAGTTCAAATGGGAAGGGAATCAGGGAGGGGAGGGAGAGAAAAGAAGGAAGGGACTAGAAAACAAAAAGGGAAAACAGAAGGAAAAAATGGAAACAAAGCTTTTGTAAATAAGAGGGGAAGAAAGGTTGAAGGGCGGGGAGGGGAATGAGAAAAAAAAGTGAAAAGGCAAGATATAGTATGTACAGGTAAAATTCCCTATGATAAATATTATCATTCTATATGTCTAAAATGCACCAATAAAATTTTTAAAAAGAAATAACTCATATATTTCACGAATAACATTATTTAAAGGAACATGATTAAGGTAAGACATCACTACTGGAAAAGATTTTTTAAATTATGATAATTTCATTTATAAATTTTATTCCATTTACATTCACCTGAATAATTATATTCATTCTTAATAATTATGCTCGATTTGTCCCTTAAACAAAACTACCCCTTGAAGGAGGTCAGGAAATGCCACTCCAAAATAAGTTGCTTTTGGTATATTCATTAATTTAAGCTACAAGCATTTGAAAAATACTAAAATTCAGAGGGAAGCCTTCTGAGTTACCCTTAGCTCATAAAACAAATTCTCCAAAAGGAACCCTACTGTGATCAGTCCTCTCCCCAGGGAGTTGCAACAACCAAGAAGACTGACTTGGATCACAGGGGAAATTCAGATCTAATTAAAAACCATCATTTTTCCTTAAAGAATCCATTCATCCTCCCCCCAATTACTTATTCTAAGAATTCTTCTTCACTACCTGACCATTCATTATACCTAATTTAGGAAGGGGTTTGAGTCAAGTGCCATTACCATTTTTTAATTGACCTGTCTGATAATTGTAATCACTGCCTTTCACCATTGCAAATATCTCCAAAAAGAGGTACAAGGGATGACTTGGGGCCCTGTAACACTGGGGAACCTGTAATGAGTCCCTTCAGTCAATTCAAGTTACAGAGGACCAGAAAAAGGGAATGACAGGCTGAATTGCTCCAGGAGGGGTTTCACAGAAAGTAGAACTTAAGCTGGACATTGAGGAACCGGCATCACAGAAAAATGAGTGTATTCAAGACTATAATAGTGGAGAGTAAGAATAATTTTTTATAAAACATAGACAAATTCTACACAAGGGCAAGATTTATTATAGGTAGTATCAGGAAATGAAATTATGAGAGAAAATTATGGAATTATCTTTCACTCTCCATTCCCATGTAGAGAACATCTAGGAAGCTAGGTTCCCCTTCCTTTATGAGACTACACAGCTCTTTATAGCCAACATCACCTCCCCATGACGAGTTTGAGCATACAACTTTGGGAGGAGGGGCAGGAAGGATCTGTGCTACTGCTTCGCAGAACAGGGAGAAAACACTGGAGTTCCAGGAACTTAGCAATCCAAGAAGGAAGAAGGAAGAAGAGAATAAAGATAAGGCGAGGGAAAACTGAACACTATGAAGGGCCAATGAGAAATCCTTAAGGGTAGAGCATTCTCAGAATGTACAAACACTATGTGATTTCACATTGGCAAAACCAAAACACAGTCATTCCCCTTTCAGAGTTTGGAAGTGATTTGCAACAGACAAAAGATGCTTGCTTATCTGACTAGGTACCAAAGGAATCACCCTTCCTATTAACTGGACACTGTAAGGAAGCAGAGCCCAGCTTCCAGACTTGTATCTAGAAGGCTTAACCCATAAGTGCTTAGCACAGGAATCCAAAACAGAACACACACATTTCCAACAGAGATCCAAAGAGGTGGGAGAAGAAACTAAGCATTACACAATAAATCCCAAGCTATTACATTCCAGGTTCTGTGTCAAGGTGAGTAACATATAATAACTAAGATCCAGAATTACCTGCAGAAAAACAAAAGAGTAAACAACTCAACTTCATAGTTCAAAATGAAGCTGTTTCCAGTTTTCTAACTAACAATTTACAAACATGATTCCTACCTGAAAATCAAAAATGAAATCATAGACCACTTGACAACCCCAATTACAATCCAAGTCTTCTTCTCATAAAGAATGTGGCTATTAATCCCCTAGCATGTGGCTGACTTATGATTCAAAGTCCTATGAAAGAAGACCTCTCCATTGCCATGGTAATCGGAATTCTCCCTGGAGAATTCAATGTTTTTCATCTGAAGTCCCAGAGAAGAACTTATAAAGGGATGTTGAAAAAAAAAAAAAAAAAGGAAACAAAAATTAACACCTTGTTTCCTGCTCTTAGGATACTATTCTTCCTGTGAGGAATATATAAGAAACTTCTCTCAAAATAAATTTCACATGGCAAAAGCTGAAGTCCATTTACTTTATAGCTCTTGAGAAAGAATGTTATTGAGCCAATAAAACATCTGTTTAAAATACAAAGAAAGTTGAAGTGATAATTATTAACAGGCCAGAGGTAAGTTCTCCTAAGATCTTAAATATTCACTCTGTCTTTCAACATTGTATCACAGAATCTGTTCATCTATTACTCACCTAAATCAGTTGTTTTCCTATTAACACACAGTAATGGTACATATTAATGGGATTCACCACATTTCCTTATATGTACATAGATTACATTGATCAATCTAAATAAATTATTAATTTAACTTTATAAATTGTTTTGTTTATGAAGCTCTGATAACTAAGCCTAAAAAAAGGTTCTTTGAAGTTGAATAAATCTTTTTATGCATAATAAAGGTTATATACAAAGAGAATGTATAGTAATTATATTTGCAAAATAAAATACTTGCCAGTCTTATAGTTTTGCACATATTAACCTAAAAAGATCTTATTAAAAGTAAAAATAACTACAACCAAATATAAAATTAGCGTAAGATAGTCAACATCACTGGGAGGATTTTGGCAAAATAGTCTCAGCATAAATTATGCCAAATGCTCCTAACCTGGTGTAGAATTAGAGAGAAAATCAAAACAAGTTAAACTGATAAACTATGTAGAAACAAATGCCAAATACATTAGTGAAATAAAAAAAAAACTTGTCTAGACTAGAACACAATATATGAAAATTTATGGGAGGTGGTCAAAATAGTGCTCAGTAGGCTGGTGTCAACATTTGTCCCTAAGCAAAAATAAAATGAGCAAAAATAAATTAGCTAAACAATCAACTGCAGAAGCTAGAATTACATTATAAATCTAAAAGTAATAAAAGCAATGACCAATGGTAAAAGATGAAATAATGAAATATAAGCACCACAAGTAACAAGGAGAAGCAGCAAAAATAATTTTCAAATGTATAATTTCTGAGATTAGTAGAGACATGGGGAAAAGCTTCCCCTTCCATTTTCTAATCCCCTAAACTAGAAATCTAAAAAAGATGTTCACCAATAGAATGTTTCGATGATAGCTAATTTACATTACAAAATGGTATTCAGTATTTTAAAAGATGATTCTTTATGTACTAACATAGAGTAGGCTTGCAAACCTCATACATACTCGTCCCAGCCTCATATATCTATTCTATAATTTTCCTGATATTTTCCTTCAAATTGACTCATTTTAAAGAGAGTAAAACAAACTTCACATCATTCTATAGTAATACTGTGAAAGTATGAATTTGATGGAAATATTTTTCTATCACAGAGTAAAATGAATGCACAATCAATTATTTTTTCAAGGCTCTTCCTTCACCCAGTCATGGACAAGGAATCTCAGCCCTCTTGAGTCATGCAAGTGAGCCTGATTGCCTAAATTGGATCTGGTTTAGACCTAGTTGGCATAGTCCTTTCTGACCTGTGACAAGCCAGCCTGGGCCAGATGTCTTTCTGAGATTGCTTGATGGAGACAGTGGACTACTAGCTGAACCCATCTGAAGTGACAGACAGGGATGGTTCCAAGGGCACTGGATCAGCTCCCCCACTTCCCTCTTTACAAACATAATGACTCTTGTAAATATTTTTCTATTTTCCCAAGGCTACATTTGCTCAGTGTCTAAAGGGAGATTTTCCTAACTCTTTTAGCAAAGAGGAAGTATCTCCCTTCCAATCTTATAACCAAGATTTTCCAGAACTTACTGAGGGAGGAACAGACCTTCCTCAAATTAAACTGAATTAAATAATCCCCCAAATAGTAGAGAGGCTCCAAGTCCCCCAGATATCTCCAGTATTTCAAAGACCTTGGATAAACTACTGTTTAGATGTTGTTATGTTATTTTTGCTTAAAACAATTATTCACTATGTCTCTTGGTCCAACAGTCAAAAATAATTTCCTGAGCACAAATTATGGGATGGGAGCACATTTGGTGCCTGAAGCCACCATGCCATAGTCATGTGAGAGGCAGGGAGCAACAGGAAAGAAAGGTAGCAAGGGAACCTGGGCGCAACTGCATAGGATGGATTTGTGAGTACCCCATCTAGCCCATCTCAGTTTCCCTGGGGTTCCCAGGGTAACAGCTCCATGCCGAAACTGTGCGACAGAGTAACTCTATGAATGTGCTACTGCCCTGCGGTATTCCTGAGGGAGTGGAAGAACGACATAGGGTGCAGCCTGAGAAGGCAGTCTGGGTACCTAAGATAAAGCTTCTGTGTGGAGGACACGGTCAAGATTGCCACATTGTGTCCCCTACACTGAGCTTTTAAAGGCCATGTCTGCTATTCTATTTTCAGTCCTCTTCCATTTTAATATATCCTGGCTCTTTTGATTTCAGGATAATGCATTCTTGATTTATTATCTCAACTTGTAACCCGCCTCCGTCTTCTCTCCCCTTTTTAAAACTTATTACATTAATTTTTCTTATGAAACAACATTGCCCTGATATGGAATGACTAAATCCCCAGGTCATCAGTAACAATATTCATTTTACATCCTGATTCTGATATTTACTACCTCTGTGATTTTGGCAAGTTTTAAACTTTGTATGCCTCAGTTTCTCCATACACTAAGTGAAGAAAATATATATACCAAATTTAGAGAGTTGTAGTGAAATGTAAGTGAAATATTCTCTGCCCAGGAAAATGCTGATGAAATGTTAACTATTAATATTATTCATACTGTATAGATAGTAACCAGCAAAGCATCAGATGTTTTTAACATGTTTCAATAAAAACAAATTCTATTCCTTCTTTACTGGACAGTAATTTTAGTTACTAAATTGACTTTATCAAATCTTAAATTTTATCAAAATCATTAAAATGCTTAAGTTTCATACTCATTTTGCCTATTTTATTTACATTGAATGATCTTATATTCTGTTTTGTTATTGTTTAGATGAGATAAATAATCTAGAAAACAATTAAATTGCTCTGCAAACTGAAGAAAATTGTTAGCATTACTACATCTGTTCATTTCATTATGAACTTTTATTAATTTTCACAGTACACTCTGCACAAAATGTAAACTCTGTGTCCACATTTAGGAAATCAACCAAAATTAGTGACTATAAAAATATATGTCTCAAGAGAAAAGTAGATATCTCAAAAGAGAAAAATGTACAGTACATTTTGTAAAAAGATCTGATTTCCTGTATGTCTCTTGGTCATTTACTCTACCATACAATAAAACTTGTGTAAATGAAGTCATACATTTTCCTACATATGTTACAGTGACCTTTATACAGCTAGCATTCCATAATTAGCCAACCCTCATAATTTTTAGGAGTATATATATAGTGAAAGAAAAGAGAAAAGCAAGGTGTAAGAAAAGCCTCATGAACAACTCAAGAGGAGCAATGGGGATATTCAGAGCCCTTGCTTCCCTCTTAGTCCTACACCTGCTGCAGGGCTCCAACGCTTCCCTAGTGCAGCTGAATGACAATGGCTATGAAGACATCATTATTGCTATAGACCCTGCTGTTCCAGAAGATGGAGAGATAATTGAACAAATAAAGGTAAGGAGAAAAGGGGTTTCTTTGGTTTGAATTATGAAGAAAGAAAATTAATAGTGACTGCTTATTATGGAAACTGCTGCTGGAAGTTCAGAAGAAGCTTGGTATAGTGAGAACAGCACTGGAGGGGCAGAGGCAGACAGAGTCCTAGACAGAATTTCATTTTGTCTCAAGACCAAAACAAAGCTCAAGTCTTCCCTGAAACTCAGTTTCCTCATCTATATATTAGCTCTTCTTCTCATCTGATCTTGAAATAATTATTTATTAAATACTATGTCATGTTGGAAGAAAGAGCCATGAATTGAAGTCTCCGGTCCCAGGGACTGTATATTCTTTTAAAAGACATGAATGAAGTGGTGAAATGGCAGGTGAGATGGTAGTAAGTTACTTTAGAGGACAATAAATCAGGAAAAGAGGACACAGAGTGTAGGGTGTGTCTGGAACAAGGGGGGAATGTGAGTTACGGTTGCATGTAGGGGATTCAGGAAAGAGCTCACTGAGGATGGGACATCTGGGCAGAGACAGAGATGAGTGAGAGAGGAGCCCCTTGGAAACCTGCTGGATGGGAAGAGCATGGAAGTGAGAGCCTGCTTGATGTGTCTGTGAAAACAACAGTGGATGAGCAGGAACAGGGGTTGGGGGAGCTGAAGCTGGAGTGGCAGCAACACCCAGTTCACAGGCCAGACTTGAGCTTTATTCTGAGTGAGAGGAGAGCCCATGGAAGGCTTCTGAGAAGAGAAGTATGCTCTTGTATGTGTTCTGGAATCACTCTGAGGTGTGCAGGAAATGGTGGAAGGTTTGCATTGTCACTCCTCCTGTATGAAGCTGCTGCAGCATAGAAGTTTAGAAGGACCAGGTAGGAAGCTAAGGCTGGTGAGTACAGAGTAGGTCAGGGAGGTCGTTAGAGGTCACTGAGGTGTGTGATTTTGAAGATATTTTCAGGATATCACAGATAATATGGCCTGATAGTCTAGATGTATGTGGGGCAGGGAAGGAAGGAAATGTAAGAGCAGAGGAAGGCTTCAAGATTTTGCCTGAACACTTGGAAGCATGGGATTTTCTTCATCTGTCAAGGAAAGACTGTAAGTGGAGAATATTTGGCAGTTGGAAGATGCAGAGTTAGTTTGGGGCACTTTGAAGATGAGATGCCTTTTAGATATCCAAGTAGAGAAGATAGGAATCAGAATTCATAGTGAGAATTTGTATGTAGATAAAAATTAAAAATTTGAGAGCCATCAGTCTGTAGATGATATGAGTCCACTGGGTGAGTAAAAACAGAAAGGGAATGGATCCAGAAGCAGCCCAAGGACTCTGATTTTCTAAAGTTTCTTCCCACTATAATATTCCATGTAGCATAGGTACTGCTGTTTCAGCTGTATGAATTATTTTTCCTTTTCCTGGTGTGTCAACATCTAACAATTCTTTCTACTAAAGTCCTCCACTCCTAGGTCCTATTTAAGCTTTGTAATGTACATGACCTGAGTGGTGACCTGCTGTCATGATGGATGACATTTATCATTCATTCCTTATAAACTCCATTGCAACCCAAATCTGTTTGTTTATTGGTACCCTTGGATTCTAGGAGAAAATGAAGATTGCTTTTACTAAAGAGCGTGGATTTGGGGAATAGATAGCCAGCTGATTCTGAATGATAGGTTTTTACTGTTCAGATAATCATTTGGTTGCAAACATTTATGAACCCAGAAATCACTATTTAATAGAATTATTTGTAAGGGAAAAACTTCTTAATATAGTCATCTATTAAATAACGCAAATAGAAATTCAATTATTTGCAGACATTTCTAGATATCACAATGTTTTTTGACATTCAGACCTCTACATAGTCCTTATTTTTATATAACTAAAAAATGTTCTTATAGTGCAAGACATGATTAATAAATCTAAAGAGGACACAGATAAAAAAATAGAGGAGCTGAGGAACATGATGGAATCCCAACATAGGAAACAAATGGAATTCATAAAACAGATACAAACAGATTTCCAGGAGATTAAAAACTCCACTGAAAGTTTATGCAGCAGAATGAGCCAATGTGAGGACAGAATTTCAGATATAAAAGATAAGATTGCAATTAGTGACCAGGAAAAGAAAAATTTCTTTAAAATACTAAAGGACCATGAGAAATGAATCCAGCAGCTGCTAGATGATGCAAAGAATAACATAAGGCTGATCAGAGTCAATGAAAAAACAGGAGAGAGTGCAGGCAACATAAAAAAACTGTTCACAGAAATGATGGCAAATAACTTCCCAAGCAGGGGGAAAGAACTTGACATACAGATAAATGAGGCATATAGGACTCCAACTAGCCTTGATCAAAAAAATCTACACATAGGCATATAATTGTTAAGATTCCAAAAACCCAACAGAAAAAAAGTTGTGAAATTCCATCATCCATGTAATACATTAAAAAAAAACTTGGGTTCTAAAAAGCCAAATGATTTCTTTCAAGTTCACATTATGCAGCATAATTAGAATTAAGATCCAACTCATGAGATTTGAAGATTGATAGACATGGATTTGAGTTCTGGTTAGGATAGGAAAGATAACAAAATAAACAAAGTAGCAAACAAGAATCACTTTTTTAAAAACTGATGAGCTGATTGCAGTGACACAAGCCTGTACTCCCGGTTACTAGGAGACTGAGGCAGGATTGCAAGCTTAAAGCCAACCTGGGAAATTTGGCGAGAGCCTTCTCAAAAAATCTTTTAAATAACAATTTATAAAAACCTGGAATGTAGCTCTGAGTGAGACTGTGGGTCTCAGAAAACACTGATGAATCAATTTGTGGTTTTAATCCTACTCTTAGGTATACTGTCTAACCATAGTAAGATGTATGCTGAACTGGTTTACAATTCATGGCCTGAAATGGTCAATTTTGAACTTTCCCTATTTTATATATTCATATTTCTTCTTGCTTTAAAATTAGTTACTTTTGCAAACACTGGTGACTTCTCTGACCCACCTAGAATATTATAGAAATTCTGAGAAGGAATTTGGAAGGAATACTACATAAAATGAAAATTCTGCTTAGAAAATCTTTAGGAAGCATTGTGAGCCACTCTAGAATATCCCAGGAGATGACAATCATCTCTTGGATCTCTTAAATCTCTCATGACCTAAGAACACTCCACTAGTCAAGACAACCATGTGGCCAGGGAGTCTCCAAAACAAATGTAGTCCCTTTTAATTGTACAATGAACAACCCAGACAACTGTACACAGCAACCCTATTTGTTCAATCCATAACTCAATTTCAACAGCCAAGAATACTTTTATCTCAAAGAGTCATCATTTTTCAAGAAGAACATAATAACATGCTGAGACATAAATATTAAAAAAAGAGAATGGGAGAAGAGAAGGAAAGGAGGAAAGAAGGGAAGGTGGGAAGGAGGGAGAGGCAACAGGCTTCTTTAGAAACGAAAGAGAATTACTTCCTCTCTCTCTCTCTTAGGTCTGTGCCAAAACAACCTCCACCCTATTTTTGAGCTCTTCAAACTCTTTTCCTAACTCCCAGATAGTCCACTCAACCCTTAGTGCCCTGAACTCTGTCCTTCTGATTCATCCGTGGTTCTGAACCCAGGCAGTTTGCTGACTTCATACTCTAAAGGTGAATCAACACACTGAATGCTCTTACAGAAAACCAGGAAGAAAGCCTGGGAATTCCTGAGGGAGAACTATTTTGTTATGGAACCTGGAAGTATCATAGAGGAGCCAGTTGTGAAAGAAACACTGTAGACTGAGATGTTTCCAGCAAGATGAGGTTTCTGTCATTACCGTTCCCCTAAGGTTCCTCAGTTATTCAGTGGGCTTGATCACATACAACAGATCACCCTAAGTGCCTTTCCCCATATATTTCTCCCACTAGATAGTGAGCTTAACAGAGGGCCAATTTCTCTAATTCATCATGTTAATTTTAGGTTTATGATTAATTTCAGCTTATTGGCATAGAAACAATTCTGTGATCAAAATTTTACCTCCATGTGAATATTCTCATAACTCCACCTATCAGGCTCCAACCCAGTGGCCTCTGCTAGGAGTGGAGTAGGGAGAGGGAAATCCCCTTTAATACTAATTTCTACAGACTGTCTTCTTCAGCTTGCATCAGCTGAAGCTGTTCTTCACTCAAATTTTTATAATCAGAAATATCAGTTTTAAGGCTGCTGATGTGCAGAGTACTTTCTAATTTATTCCATCTTTATGTCCACTACAAAAATAAGTAGTGTTGCTGCAGAATTTGAAGAGACAGGAGAGACCAATGGGAATCGGGAGAATTTACTTCAGGTTTTAGGTGAACACCGGCTCAGCAGACTCCTGTCGAAAGGAAGAGTGATGAACAAAAAGTTCCAGTTTTTATAATTTGGTCAAAGGTGGGGGGTGGGGTCTTTTTAGTGACAAAGTAAGTGAGTTTACCAGAACAGGACAAGGGCAGACAGTTTTGTAATTTAGTCTTATAAAAAGACAGTGTCTTAATGAATCATACGAAAACAGTGTCATAAACTTTGTTTACAGGATATAGTTGTTAATTTTATCTGTACCAGAACAAGGAGTTACAGCTATAAGGGGAGAGGATCCAAGGGTTGAATGGAACTGCCTAAGGCTGGGAAGAACTTGTTTTTTGTTTAAGTCCTGCTTCAGTGTAGCAATGGCCCATTAAGAGGTGGGGAAACTGAATTTCAGAGCGCTACAAAAATGAAGCAAGATCTGCTACCCAGAAAGTACTAACACCACTACTGGAACCAAGTAAATGACTCCAAAGTCCATGTATATATTCATAATCATATTAATCAACTCCTCTAATCACTTTTTAAAAGAAGCAGGCATTTTTTGAGGTTAAAGAACTGAATACTCAAGAGGCTTTCCTTGAGTAGGATGAAGTGGTAGTTTAGGTACTGGGGCTGAAGTTATGTGCAGAGGACATAACCCTGCTTATAGCTCGGTTGCTTTTGTATTAACTAGCAGTGGGAAATGCTGGGGATAAGCCACTGCTCTGTTAGTTCACTCTTACTCTTCCACCCTCACATATTTTATCCCTTTGATAACAGGACATGGTGACCACAGCTTCAACATACCTGTTTGAAGCCACCGAAAAAAGATTCTTTTTCAAAAATGTATCTATATTGATTCCTGAGACTTGGGAAAGAAATCCTGAATACAGCAGCCCAAAATACGAGAACTACAAACATGTAAGTATCAAAATCGTCTCCAACAGAAAGGAATATTTTCTGATGCTCCCTACTTTTGCCATAGATGGTTGCAGAGTCAATCTCATTAAATATTGTCACTTCTACTCTTGATGTGTTTGCAATCTTTTTCAACATTCTCAGGCTGATGTTATAATTGCACCACCAACCCTCCAGGGCAGAGATGAACCTTATACCAAGCAGATCACAGAATGTGGAGAAAAAGGAGAATACATTCATTTCACCCCTGACGTTGTTCTGGGCAAAAAACAAAATGAATATGGACCATCAGGTAGGAGACTGGATAAAACATCTAATTTTCAACACGCAAATGTGTTTCCAGGTTAAGTAAGCAGGCTTTGGAGTCAGAGATCCTAAGCTCAAATACTTGCTCTTCTGTATATTAGTTATGTGTGATGTTAAAGTAATCTATCTTCTCAGAGCTGATTCCTGTCCAAATGTGAATAGAGGAATCCCTACACTGTGGAATTTTTTAACTAGAAGATCTATGTAAATATACTTAATGTAGTGTATAACAATGTCCTCAGAAATTTGAACAGAGCATGAACAATACTAAATATTTTTAAGGCACATGTTTTAGATTTCAAGTTTTCAGTTCTTCATAGGAGGATATTAAATAATCTCATGCCAGCTCCACAGATTCAAGATGTACAGCAAGCTGGAAACAGCCACAATGCCAGTTACCTGTCAAGAGAAAACATTCAGAGGCTGTTAGTAGCTGCTACGGATTACTTAAACTTTTTGTTTGAGGCAAATGAAATTGACTATCATTTGGACCTTTTAAAATTGTGATTTCATCTACTTCAATCTAAATGTTAAGATTATTTGTTCAATTGAACCAAATCATATTATTTTTAAAATGCAAATTATTGATAAAGGAAGGCCAATTCATGTATCATTATTCACTAAAAACTTTCATGAGCCCCCATACACCAGACTCATCTCCAAATGCCTATTAAGTGAGCATTCATGGAGTCTCTTGTCTCTGTCAAAGCTCAGCCAGCACTAGTCACCTTGAACTTGTTGCTCACTCCCATCTTGCAAACTCCATCTCTCCTCCCAACCCAGTCTTACATCTTCCCCAGATTTTATCCTGACCACCATTGTTCTCCGTGGCCCCTCTAATCTTTTGCAGCCTCCTAGCTACTCTTTCCTGCTGCTTGGCATGTCCAGCAAGCTCTTCGAACACAAGTTGGAGACTCAATTCCCACACCACTCTCATGCTTAGCATTTATTTGACTTACTCGATCTCCAGCGCTGAGTGATTCATCCAGGCTATATGTCCTCTATATCCAGCTGCCATAGAAGAGGAAGACTTTTCCGATTTTTAAGACCAATGCTCCCATCTGAGCTCTTGATATTTCTTCTTATCGTACACCTCAGTCATATTCTGTTGCTTATTCTGCCCTTCTTCTTAGTTGTCTTTATTACATAAAGTGATGTGTATGTTTGTGGAAAAAAAAAAACACATTTTGCAAACCATGCCCTCCAACAATAAAGCTTTGGGAAAAATAAGATGAAGAATAAAGCCCTCAAAATCTAATTTTGTAATAAATATAATAACAAGAACAATGAGACTAGGTTACTGGAAAGAACATTTGGACCACTAAGGTAGTAACTCTGTATGGCTGCAGGGTGGCAAGGCATACACACACACACACACACACACACACAAGATAAGAACAAAGTAGCTCAAAATGAGACCACCTCAGCAGGAACATTTTTAGATTTTTTTTTTTAGTTATATCCACATAGTATTTAAAACAATAGAATTACTTTATATTTGCTTATGAGGCTAATAGGCTTGAAGTCTGGAGAGCCATATACCATTTTAATGTGTAAGACCTTTTGATCCCCAAGGACATAAATCCAAATGCTAATCTATTCCAATGATAGTATACATTCCGCCAAATGTTTTATTGATGAAACGTGTGTGGAATAAAATGATAATATATATATAAGGTAAAAATATAATGTTATTCAATGTGATAGGCCCCTTTTAAATGTTAAGAGTTATGGAAAACTTAAATCTAAATATATTTATGCTTGAAACATCTTAAAATTTTTGAGATGTAGGATTTGTCACCTGTATGTTGATCACGTGTTTGACATGATTTCCCACAGGGAGAATTCTTGTACACGAGTGGGCCCACCTCCGCTGGGGAGTATTTGATGAGTACAATGAAGATCAGCCTTTCTACAGTGTCACTGCAAAGAAAATTGAAGCCACAAGGCAAGGCTATTTAAATTCTCTTAACAATATCAGGCTTTTAACTAATTGCATTTTTTTAAACTGACTTATTACAAATGTTAAACACTTACCTATCCCAAAGCAGATGATAGATACAATATATAGTACTTTACTTTTTAGGAAATGTTCTCTTAAAGCAGCTGATTATCTATTTAAAATATACATAATTTCAATGGCAAGCATATTTTGGCAATTTGACACATTTTACACCTACATACCATATAAAGGCTTTGAACTCACATTGCCTGAAGCCATGTACCATGTAAATGGACTGACTATACTTTTGGAGAAGATCAAAATGGATCCAAAACATCAAGAAAAATGGTCAAGTACTACGGAATAGTTAAGTACTTAACTGGTGAATTACTGAGTAAGAAATCATGTAATTTCAAAGAGCCAACTAGGAATTTCTTGGAGATTTATAAAGGTCATTTTAAAACATCCATCTAGCATCACAGTTAATAATAAACTATCCTTTTGATTCTGAGATCAAAAGAACAAAACTGCTAGGAGGAATCCATCTAAAATAGATCGCCATCAGCCTCATCTATGTTACACGCCCTGTTGGAGCAAGGGAATAGTCACTAATGTGCAAATTAAAAGTTACATGATTTCAATGAAGGTCATGTCTCTGCCCCATGGCACCAGGTTTTGTTTTGTTTTGTTTATGTTTTTGTTTTGAAACAGGATCTTGCTATATAGTTCAGGCTGGCCTTGAACTTGCTTATGTACCCCAGGCTGGCCTGGAACTTGTGTCAATCCTCCTGCCTCAGCCTTCCCATTGCTGGCATTGCAGGTGTGTGCCACCACATCCAGCTAGGGACATATTTTGAAAAGTATTACATAAATTACACTTTTGATGTCATATCCCCCAAAACATTTTTTCAGCCTTAGAATATTCATCAAGAGTGTTCCTATAGATGGCAACGTTATGTTAACCAAGTTTGGGGGAATAGAAGCATAGACATGTTTAGGGGATTCCCTAAATGACTAAAGGAAATGTAGTCATCACTTTCTGAATTTGAATTGGAAACCTATGGGAGAGATGAGACATAGCCACATACCAGCATATCTGCTATAATCTCTGCCACCCCTTGCCAATTCCATGTAATAAAACTCATTTTTGAAACCCTCCATCATTCTTTATTCTACTGTCCTTTTTGACAAGATCTGACTCTTTGCTTCCAGTCACATTTCCCTTTGGATAAGAATTCATTGAATAATCAAAACACTTATAGCTCTGCCTTGTCCTGCTTTGTGGGGATATCTGTTTGAGAAATCTGCAGAGAACTTCAAGCTAATATAGTACCCAGAGAAATAGTTTCACAAGTTCCCTCATCTGGGTGCCTGCAGTGCATTCACCATCATAAGGGCCAGCAGAAGAGATCTGTGAACAAGAGCCTAGCAGCCTTAATTACATCCGAGAACTCCATCATGTATAGCACTTAAATGTTTCCACTTAACTCTCTTGAAAAATAAATAATTGTTTTGATTAAAACTCTTAAAATTTGTTATATGCTTAGGAAATAAATGGAACACAAAACAAGCACCTTGATTTAAACATCATCATGAATAGAAACACTGAAGATTTTTTAAAGTATTGACTAAGTTGCCTAAATGATTAACTGTCACATATTTTCAGGTGTTCCGCAGGTATCACTGGGACAAACAGTGTTTATACCTGTCAAGGAGGTAGCTGTGTGACTAGAAGATGCAGAATAGATTCTGCCACAAAATTGTATGAAAAAGATTGTCAGTTCTTCCCTGATAAAGTTCAAACAGAAAAGGCTTCCATAATGTTTATGCAAAGCATTGATTCTGTAAGTATGCCAATCCTTGCTTCCAGAATTTATAATCAAAGCATATGTATGATTTTATTTAATTATTTATTTTGTGGTGCTGGTGATTGAATCCAGGCCTTTCCACATGCTAGGTACGCACTCTACCTAACAGTGTTGCACTTCTAGGCCCCAATTGTCTGATTTTAAAATATGTATCCAGATGACATGAGGATTAAATACATCAATATAGAATTTGTTAGTCATTGGCTGACACATGGTAAGCATTTAACTAGTGTCACCTCTTGTTACTATTATGGTCAGCCTACTTTAATACTGACTTGTGTTAATTATATTTCATCCAATAAAAGTATATTTGTAGAACATAATCTAAATCATTCAGGTTTATAGTTAGGTTTTCTATTATGTGGTAGAGTAAAATTATTTTTTCATTTAATCAACCTTCTAGGTTGTTGAATTCTGCAATGAAAAAAACCATAACCGAGAAGCTCCAAGTCTGCAAAACCTAAAGTGCAATTACAGAAGTACCTGGGAAGTGATCAGCAATTCTGAGGACTTTAAATCCACCACACCAATGGTGGCACCACCTCCTCCACCTGCCTTCTCATTGCTGAGGATCAGTGAAAGAATTGTGTGCCTCGTTCTTGATAAGTCTGGAAGCATGGGTGTAAGTTCAACGGGCCCATTTTTCTGGGTATAGCATAGGGGGTGATTAAATGCTAGGAACACACTGTACTCTAATTATACCTGAACTGTTCCAAATTATATGGTGACATAAAGTACCATCATTTCTGGTGATCATGTCTTCAATATATTGCAACAAAATATTATGGTAAAAGAAAGACATCAGTAGAGTTTAAAAAGACCTAACCCAAGAGTGACTTTCTTTTCCAGAAAATGGTTTACTGTAGAGAGCTCTTAGTCAAGCTTTAGTTAGAAGTTCAGTACCAGAGACTGGAGAATTAAATTGCTTTTTGTCATGATTTTTTCTCTGAAAATGTTTGAGAACTTGAGGATTAGTGGATGTTAAACCACATTCCAGGTTAAGGAACAGGAAGAATCATCAGGATCCCTAACATGGATTTTTCTTCTTTGTACTATCTGTACAAATGACTTCTTTATACCAAAAAAAATCAAACAGAAACATCATAATAAAGAATATATGTTTAGATGCAGCCATTCCTTCCATTACCATGCAGCAAATAGAAGGTATTACACTAGGCTCTGAGAATAGAGATCCATCTCCTTGAGAAGTTTATAGTTTAATAGTGAATGTTTTTTCTCCCTTTCTCCATTACCTGGTTAAATCATACTTATCCTTCTAAATTTAGGTGAGGCACTCAATTCCTCCAGTAGATGGACTGAACACATTGCCTGCTATTGGCCCTTCTGCTAATTCCTAACACTTCCCTGTGCATAAACTGTATATAATTGTGAAAGCATACTTGCTTCTACCAACTAGACTGGAAGATTCCCTAGGTATTGGAACCCTGTGTAATGCATCTGTGTATCCCCATGGCCTAGATCAGAATTCCTCAATGGGACTAATCAATAAATAGTTATTGAAATGAAAGAACTATTCACCTGGAAGGAAGCTCCCCGCCTCCACCCCAGACTCAGCCGGTCCCAGCACCCAGAAGGAAGCTCCCCACCTTCATCCTGGGTGCCTAGGGCAGTGAAGCTCAGGCAGTCCCAGCACCCAGAAGGAAGCTCCCCAACCGCCATCCCAGGCTCCTAGGGCAGAGAAGGTGAGCCTCGTGGGCACCAGAAGCACACCCCACTCCCCGTGGAATGAGGAGACACATAAACAAGCCTCAAAAACAGACTTCTGGATCACCTACAGCAACCATAAAGGGAAACGAGATGGAACATTCTGATACTCAACCACCTGGACTCTCTGAACTGGCAACAAAAGAGGATCTGGGAAAAATGAAATCAGAAATAATTACTCAGATAACA
>NW_004624742.1:10974769-10988575 GCF_000247695.1 Heterocephalus glaber | reverse complement strand
AAAAAAAAAAAAAAGAAAAAGAAAAGAAATGAAAGAACTATAAACAAGTAATGCAGTGTGGTCAAACACCCAGAAGGATGCACACTTGAGGCAGAACAGAGCATACTAAAGACCTGAAATAAAAACTTCACTAAATGAGGGGAGGTGTTTATTGAAAAGGGTAGAGAATGACAGAGATTAATGAAATGAGCCACAGTTACACAGGATTTCAAAGAGGCCAGCAAAGCGCTGACACCACCACATACACGTGATTCAGGAAATGTCACTGAAGAGAGGAGAGCTTCCTACAGGGAGAAGACAAGCGATCTCCCCTACACAGGATGCTGTTAGATCCAGGTTTAAAGATAAAGCAAAGTGGTGGGGAGCTTCCAACATGGACCTGTAGGAATTTTTTAGTGCAATTTGGATCAGGAATTCAGAGGGATTTTCTAATTCTGTTAAGAATGTCAGTGATATATTGACAGGGATCCCTGAATCATTTTTGGAAGTATGGACATTTTAATAATATTAATTCTGAAAATCTACGGATGTAGAAAATCTTTCCATCTCTTTCTGTTTTATTCCATTATTTGTCTTTCAATTTTTATTGTAAAGATCTTTCACTTCTTTGGTTAGGTTGATTCCTAGGAAATTTTTTAAATTATTAATGGAATTATTTTCCTGACTTCTTTCTGAGCTACTTCATTATTAGGGAATATGAAAGCTATTAATATCTTAGTGTTGATTTTGAATCCTGCTGAATCTTTGTTGAATCTGTTTACCAGATCTAAAAACCTTTTGGTGGAGTTTATAGAGTCTTCTAAGTAAAGGGTAATATCTTCTGCAAAAAAAAGGATAATTTAACTTCTTCCTTTCCTATGTATGTCCTCTTTCATAATTGTTCTGGCTAAAATTTCAAGTAATTTATTGAACAGGGGTGGTGAGAGGGCACAGCCTTGACTCAATACCCGATTGTAGAGGAGATGCTTTCAGTTTTTCACCATTCAGTTGGTGATGTGAATCTGGACAGGTGACCAAAGAGCGAATTTTGATTAACCCATTGGTGGGGAAAAGTTAGGAGTAAGTAGCAGAAGAAAAGGGGGGAGGTAGGGACTGGGCTTCTTAGGATTTAGCCTCAGCTCAGGGAGGTTTCACCTTTGGGGTAAACTTATCCTCAGCAAAGGGGGCAATTTCAACTCTGATTGGAGTCTAGAGAGCCTGGTTGGATTTGTGAGCTCTGGGATGTGATTTCATCTTAAGATGGCGGGCACAGAGGCTACCAATAATAATGACAGGGGCTCTAATGTGTAAGTCGTCACCTCCCATTCCAACTCAATCTCCATCCTAGCTTCTGCTTTTAACTTGGATGATTAGCAGCCAGGAATCTGCTCTGGTTGAAAAGTATGAGCTCTTTATTTACTACAATATATACATCCCATAATACACATAACCACATTTTTTACTTTATCAATTAAAAAAATGACTATTGCTTTTTTTCAAAAATGCTAATTAACATTCATAAAAGGTTCTCACCAATAAATTTATTGCACTCATTTTGTGTTACATTATTATCTTCACTTTTTTTGTTGTTGTTGTTGTTGTTGTTGTCCCTTTTTTTTACTCAGGCTGAAGAGCGACTTAAGCGAATGAATCAAGCAGCAAAACACTTCCTGCTGCACACTGTGGAAAATGGTTCCTGGGTAGGAATGGTTCAATTTGATAGTAGGCCAAACATTAACAGTGAGTTAATACAAGTAAGAGGCAACGGCGAAAGAGACACCCTGGTGAAGAGCTTGCCTACACAAGCTGGTGGAGGAACTATTATCTGTGAAGGGCTTAGATCTGCATTTCAGGTGAAAATCATATTGTAAATACATTTTGTTCCTTTGTTGCTCTTGTTGCTGCTGTTGTTTTCAGGACATTTTAACTTGAAGTGCTGTCATATTTGCTGCCTATTTCCTTTTCTTTGTTTTGCTTTGCTTTGCTTTTGATGGAGAATCTTGCTGTATGGTTCAGGCTGGCCTCAAACTCATGGTAATTCTCCTGCCTCAGCCTCCCGAATGCCTTACTGCCTCATTATAATATTACTAACCTTAAGAGGCACAGGATAAAGCACATATAAAAAATTCACTTGTGCTTTTAGTGTTTTGCCAAATGGGGAAATAAATAACTACAAGAATGCCACTAGATTATAAACACAATGAGGTGAGGGATTTCTCTTAGGGTAATGAGTGATTTTTCTTACAGTTATATGATGTGATTCCACTTTAAGCCAGATATCCTTTCGGTTTATATAGCACTTCATAGGGCAAACTGCTTTATATCTGCTAAATCTAACATAGCAGGAACTGTCAGTCATATCTAACGTAATCCATATAAGAGAGCCCATGAACTTTGACAGCAGAGTACTGGCCCTGGTCCTTAACTACCTTTGTAATTTTAGGCAAACTTTTCAGTCTCTGGATGTTCTATACCTCATTTATGAAATATAGGAAACAGGAGCATGTATCTGAAAGGATTATTGTGAATATTAAGTAAAATTATACAGTTATATACTTACAAGCACATTTATCATATTATAAAATTTTCCAAACAGTCATCTTGAATACAATATTAATTGGGTCATGTTCCTGCTTAGAAATCCTCTCTTCCCTCATAGTTACAAAATTAAGTCTGATTTCCTGTTTGTGTTTATTCAAATCTCCTAGACTCTAAAATCACCCTTACGTACTTCCAACCTTTTCCTCAGTTTTCCCCTCCTGATGCTCTGTACTCTGAAAAATGTATTGCACACATTGCCCTCCATGCCTGTGTGCTAGCTTCCCCACACTTTTGCACACGTAAAAGTGCTTTCTTCTTTCCCACATTTATGTGTTAAAGTCTACCGATTCTTCAAAATCCTCTCTACATGTAGCAGTCTCTGCTCCCCTCACCCTACTGAGTCTTTCTCTGCTATGAATTACATACTATTTTAGTGTAGGTTTGTAACAGAAAAGTCTGCAGTCAAATCGCAAATGTCACTAATTATTCTTGACTTCTCTAGTCCTGCATTACCTCATCATAAAGTGGGATAGTCAAAGTTAGCACAAAGGTTTTTAAAGCTGTTTTTAATATTTTCAATATGTATTTACTGCCTATTTGTGTGGTGCATGTTTTAATAGTAGAGTACTCAATTACACAGACTAATAAAAATGGTAATTGCAGATTATAGAGATAGTGCTGTGACCGAACCTAACAGCGTGATACGATGAGTAACTGAGAAAGGGAGGGAATTGCTTTATGTAGAGAGGCCATTGAGATCTCTGAGAACCTTCTAAATGACTCAAAGCCAAACTTTGAAGGATAAGACTGAGCTAGTGAATGCAGAGGGGGGAACATGAAGGACCCTGGGAAAGAGATGGAAAAGAAGCATATTATTCTAAGAAATGGTAGAAGCTAGTGGCACTGAAGATTGGCAATGAAGAGTCATATGAAATTTGGTTGAAGAAATAAATGATAGCTGAATCTTTCAAACCTTCAAAAAACATAAGGGGTTTCTATTTTGTCTAAAGCACAATAGAAAGCTATTGAGGGTTTAAGGCATCAAAGTCTGATAATCAGTGTGTGTTTTAGGAATGTGATTCTATTTGCCCCACAGAAAACAAATTGTAGTGAGTAAGAGTGATAATAGAAAGTTTGGAGGCTTGAACTTGGATTAAAAATATAGTTAACACTTAGCAAATGTTCAATAAATAATAGAGCTATAATATGTGGTTATTTATCTTGAATTATACACATCTTCACTGTATGTATTAGTTGTGACTTTATTGCTGATCTTTACATCTCCTCAGTCTCTGACACAAAGTCAGTAAATATTAATAAATTGAATTCAAATCTTTCCATGAATGCAGGAACCATGCAGTTCCTACTGAATCCCTAGCACGGTGGCTGACACATTGTAAGTGCATGAGAAAATGAGATGTGAAGGAAGAAAACTCGATTTCTCACCTGGATCTTCACTGTGCTCTCAAATGTGTGGAGGAGTGTGATGGAGAAACTGTACAAGTGCCATAAATATATAAAAGCCTTCCTCTATTTTTAAGTTTAGTTTCAATGCATGTCAGAATATATTTTTTATACATCACAATATAGATAATAGTCACTGTACCTCAAAGTATGCAAAATTTCTAATGAAGGCAGTGAATTTCCCAATACCAGCTTTCATAGGTACCTGTACATTTCAAACCCTCTTCCACAAAGCTATACATATCTCAACTCTATGTCCAAGAAAGCCACTGTCATTTTATTCCTTTGGCCTAGACTCAGTTTTCCAACATGGTGCTCAAGGAAGCTACTATCAATGAAAGCGGTCAAAGAAGATGAAATATCATGGCTATTTTGTAAATTCTTTTCTAATTTCCCATCAATCTATTAGATCTAGTATGAGAATTGTGTCTGAATTCTGTTTGCAGGTGATTAGAAACAAAGACTTCCAATTAGATGGGTCTGAAATAGTGCTGCTGACTGATGGGGAAGACAGTACGGCAAGCATCTGTATTAATGAAGTGAAAGAAAGCGGGGCCATCATTCATTTCATTGCTTTCGGACCACAGGCTGATGAAGCAGTAAATGAGATGCAGAATACAACAGGTAAAACTTGATCTACATATTCCAGGCCTGTTATATGGCAAAATTGACAACCCAACATCTTTTGAGCTCCTCCTCTGGGGGTTGGAGTTGGAGACCATGAAGCCTACTCTCTGTGCTAGTGATCCTCAGACCAGCTGTATGGAGAGACAAATAAAACTGCTGATCAAATCACATAGTCAGATAACATTTCTTCATAACAGGAGAAATGCAGAATTCTAAATTTTTCTTTCTGATCTACTCTGTCTAGAAAATCTAAACGCCAACGTTTTTAGAACTATATCTTAAATGAAAGTGAGCGATTGTTTAAAGACTGTGAACTAAATTTATGGAAGTTTAACACTCTTCATAGTCTGATTATTTGATGTACTGCCTTTCATCAGCTAAGATTGTGATACTCAGATAGTAAAGTATCTTATGCTTCCCAAGTAAGATATTTTAAATTCACATTTCAGAGTTAATCTTATAGCTATCTGACATTGGTCTGTTTTAATGATACATACTCACACTATCACTTGTTTAAACTGTTGCCTGATTAATTAATAAAATGTGGTAAGCACTTATTTTCTAGAAATCAACCAGCTCATGCATTTACATTTTAGGAGGGGAATATTTTTACTCTTCAGATAAAGCCGAAAACAATGGCCTTATTGATGCTTTTGGAGCCCTTACATCAGAAAATGCTGATCCCAGTCAGAAGTCGATTCAGGTGAGAGTTTCAACTCCTGGAGTTTTGTGCTTAAACTTACCATAACCAAGAAAAAGAATTTTGTAGCTTTAAGATTTGAGTTCTATCTTTTTCTCAAAGTGAAATTTTAATTAAAATCAAAACCTGAAATGGAAATTATTCTTTAGATATACCCAAACTAAGTGATGAAAAAAGAGTAAAATATGTCATGAAATAGCAACAGATTTTTTGTATTCCCATAGTGCTCAGTTAAGGAATAACATTAATTAATAATATTAATTTTCTATCAAAACTAGACTTTGTCAGGGCCAGGGATGTCGCTCAGTGGTGCTGCGCCTGCCTGGCAAGTGCAAGGTCCTGAGTGAGATCCCTGCTACCAAAAACAAAACAAAACAAAAAACTAGACTTTGTCCAAAATAAACCATCCACTTTTCTATGAATACTTTAAAAAAATATGCTTCTGAGCTTTCCTCACCCTTCTCTGCTGTGCATAGATTTAGGCAAATGAACTCATTCACCTAGTTTGGAACTGAAGGAATATATCTATCTTGAAAATAAACAGAACAAAAGCAGGGCAAATAATTATATATCTACCTGCCTACGGCTTCTCTCACCGCCTCCACAAATTGTTTTCCACTGGCTTTTTATTTTATTCACCTCTTTCTGAACTCAGTTGTTTTTCCTCAGCTGTGTCTCAATATTACTGTTACTTTCCATTACTTAGATTCACAAAGTTTGCGTAACCTTTAGTTCTTAATTCATGTCTTATGTACAAGGTCAACACAACCTGTTTCTATCAAAATGTTTTACAAAACATCTCTCTTTCCAGTATGCTCAAGTCTCTGTCTTGTCTCTTAATGACAAAACTTCTGTATTCCAGTTTATTAAATCATTAGCTATATTAAAATTTTCTATTTTACTATTTAAACAAACCTGTTTCCTCTACTTCCAAACAATAAGGAAAGTAAAAATTATAGGATATGGACCTAGTATATGTGCAGATTACCAGCAGCTATTGGAGCTCTGGTCTGTAGATTTTCTCTGCAAAAATATGTTAAAAATTCATCTGAAATCTAGCCTGACGGCATGTGGAGAATAAACTAAAGAAAAGTAAAGAGGGCCGGGGATTTAGCTCAGTGGTTTCGCCACCTGCTTGCGCAAGTGCAAGGACCTGAGTTTGATCCCCGGTACCAAAAAAAAAAGAAGAAGATAAAGAAAAATAAAGAGTATTTCTGAGGGGCTTTCAACCTGGTTGATGCAGAAAATAATATTATTACTGTCTGAAATTTAAAAGTAAGGAGAAAGAATTTTTTTGGAAGAAGTATTTGGAAGATATTATTTTGTACTCTGTTTTTCCTTTAATAATTTTCAATGGATGGTGGTAACTCCAAGTGTAGTATTTCAAAAACATTTAAAAATATAAAAGCAGACTATTGGAATCATCTAGAAAGGAGATTACTATGTAGCTAAAGGTTGCTTAGAAGTAAAATTAATTCCCTTCTGTCAGCATGGCACTGAAGGTGTTTTCAGTTGAGGACTGGGTTAGAGTAGAAACAAGATTTCTTATTGTTCCTGGACAGGCACCCCCTAGGAGGCACCTAAGTGAGCGAACAAAGTGGAATCTCCTGGGACTTTACGTTAAGTGAAATACCGTACACACAGAAAAGCAACAGCCTCACTTAAATGTGGAATCTAAAAACTTAGAGAAGCAAGGAGTAGATGTTAGCAGATATTGGGGAGCAGAGAGAGAAGAGATGTTAGGCAAAGGCTGCAAGATTTCAGTTAGGTGTATTCTTAGACATCATCAACCTCATTTGACATTTGTATTCTTAAACATCATCAACAACAACATCATTTGAGTGTTCTCACCACAAGTTAGTGATAACTATTGGAGGTAATACTTTTGTTACTTTGTCCGTTTAGCCATTCCATAATTTATACACATTTCAAAACATGTTAGCTGGGCCTGATGGTACATACCTATAATCGCAGCATTATGGGAGGTTGGGGCAAAAATATCACAAGTTGGAGCTCAGCCTGGGCAACGTACTGACATAGCAAGATCCTGTCTCAAAAAAAAAAAATCACGTTGTATATGATAGGAATATACAATTTTGTCACTTTAAAAAATAATTAATCTTAATATTCCAGGCTTTCCTACACTAAGCGCTATTACAAAAACATGAATAGCTTCTTTAAAGGTCCTCTCAGAAAAGATTTTTACTCTTTTCTTAAGATTTCATCCTTCACACATCAGTTTTTCCTTTTCTCCAATATACTTTTTGTAGTATTTCACCCTTCCACCTGCTTGAAAACTTATTTCAAGATGTCTAGTCAGGAAAATATTCATGAGAGTTTGCATTAATGCTTTACTAGTCCTTATTTTATCTCTGAAGCCTTCACTCTGCCTCCGCTCAAATACTCTAGTCCCCCTTGACTATTTCCTTGCAATCATCTTGAAAATGTTTAAACTGAAAGACATACACACACACACACACACACACACACACACACACACCTACAGCTTGGCCTTCCCTGCCAGTGACTGTGACTGTAGCTACTAAAGATTTAAAGGATACCTGGGATTTTACCCAGAAAATTGGGGAAGCAATAATAGCATCCTATCCCCAGCTGTAAAACCTTTGTTTCTGCTCTAAGCCTCTTATTATATGCCCTCCTTCCTTCAGACACTTTATTTGCACACTCTGCCTGAAAAAAATTGCATCCCAGAATAGGAAGAAAAAGTCAAAAGGGGAAGGGGAAGGAGAATTGGGAGGGGTAGGGGAATGGAAAGAAGGGAAAGGAATAAATATGAGAAAAGGAAAAAATGGAAACAAAGTCTTTGTAAATAGGCAGGGGTGGAGAGGTTGAAGGGAGGGCAGGGGAATGGGGAAAAAATAAGAACCAAGATAGTCATGTAAAGGTGCAAATTTCCAATGATAAATGTCATTATATTGTATACCTAAAATGTACCAATAAATTAATGAATAAAAAAATTGCATCCCAATTAGCTAAGTTGACAAGTCTAAGGTAGTATGCCATATATAAGGGTTTTTTTCAGGTCAGAAATTAAGAACTATCTTTAAGGTGGAGGGGTTGAAGAGAGGGCAGGGGGATGGGGAAAAAAATAAGAACCAAAATAGAATATGTAAAGGTACAAATTCCCAATGATGAATGTCATTATATTGTATACCTAAAATGTACCAATAAAATTAATAATATAAAAAAGAACTATCTTTAAAAGAAAAATGAATTAAATAATTTTCTATAGTCATTAACTTTTAAAATATATTTAAACAGCTTGAAAGTAAGGGACTAACCCTGAACAGTGATGCCTGGATGAATGACACTGTGATAATTGATAGCACTGTGGGAAAGGACACGTTCTTTCTCATCACGTGGATGGTGCAGCCTCCCAGTATTTCTCTCTGGGATCCCAGTGGAACACTGATAGAAGATTTCATTCGGGACCCTGATTCCAGAATGGCCTATCTCACTATTCCAGGCAATGCACAGGTAAGAAATCAGCTTTTACACTTCCTCTGAATTTTTTAAGGCTAAAACTAAACTGTTTAACATCATAACTATGAATGCTAATGATCATACCATATGTGAAATTAAATACCATGTTCTTTCCTTGACTGTGATCCTGAAAGTTGTAATGACAGGAAACAGGAAAAAAGAACTGTGTATCAAGAGAAAGGAAGAGAAGGTAGTCCAAGAAGAATTCTAAGAAGGAAATATAGGAACAATCTGGGCAACTTGACATGCACATTGTTACTGAGGTCAACAAACAAGGCCACAACTAAGGCAAATTTAGTTTTTCCAGTTGAGATGTCACTCAGTATACACACCATGTATGACTCTAGTCAGGTGCCCTGGCTAAACTTGCTCAGCTCCCATCTTTTTAAAAACCTCAAAACTATCAACCAGCTCTTTATGCTAGTCCACACTTCTATGGTTTATTTTAGAATTGTATAATGAAAACAGAAAATAGCTTAACAATGGATACTTACTATTTTTCCACTGAACATTTTAGGTGGGCATTTGGACTTACAATCTTCAGGCCAAAGCAAACTCAGAAATATTCACTATTACAGTAACTTCTCGGGCAGCAAATCCTGCTGTGCCTCCAATCACAGTAAATGCTAAAATGAATAAAGATACAAACAGCTTCCCCAGCCCCATGATTGTTTACGCAGAAGTTCAACAAGGGTTTGTACCCATTCTTGGAGCCAGTGTGACTGCTGTCATTGAATCAAACAGTGGAAACACTGAAGTTCTGGAACTTTTGGACAACGGTGCAGGTAATTCACAGGCTTTTATGAATAAACTCATGTTTTCATTACTCAGGGTATGTAATGGGTCCCTGTTGCAGTGTTGGGCAGTAACACAGGAACTCAACAAATTGAGGGAGATTATGGAGGAATAGATGGACCAGCAGGTAAAACTTACAAAATGCTTAACAAGTGTTACACATTCAATAAATGTCATTTATTGTCAAAGTTGTGGTCATCTACACAACCAATGTCTATCACCAGTATGTCTCATTAAGGAAAGTAAAGAGAGAATCAAGATTTCTAGGTTAGTGCTTCTTGTGGGGGTTGAGCATTATCAAGAGAGTCTTGGCAGAGGGTGAGGCACAAGCAGCAAGAGAAGGCTAAGTATTAAAACCCAGGCCACTGGCAGGGAAAAGGAGAGCAGCAGGAGTAATTCCAAAGAGCTGAAACAAAATACAAATGCCATCCTGAGAGTTAAAGTCCAGGAATAGTGAAAACTGCCACAAGAAAGGAGGACACATCAATGGGGCATCAGATTCGTCTGACTGGCAGGAAAGGTGGCCAGAGACTGGCCAATCTCTGTCTTCCTGTTCTGTCCATACAGAGTGGTGCTTAAAGGCCTTTTTCCAGACTCCGAATTTTTCTGGGAACTTGACTTTCGATTTGAGAGAAATAAAATGAGCCAAAACACGAACACCCAAGGCGAGGCTTTTATTAAGGGACAGAGCTGCCAGGCTGTATCGAACAAGGGGGGAAGCAGCAACCAGGGGCTGGCTGGGTGAGGTTTATAAGGGCTGGGGGGAGTGTGATGGAGGCAGATGATTGGCTATGACTGGGGGCGAGGCTGGAAAAAGCAGGTCTTTGTTCTCTCTGGAGTGACTCACCTCCTGTAGGCAGGGGCCATTTTAGGATGCAGGTTTGTCAGGCCATTTTATCTAGCAGAGAACTCTATCACTGTTAAAGGTCACTGAAAAGGAAATGAACAATTTAACACGTCTGAATTATTACAGAATTTTATATATATATATATATATATATATATATATGCAGTGTAATTCATTCATTTTATAATCCTGTCTTCAACTAGTGTTGGCAAATTGTTCTTCGATGCACCTCAATGCCTTCTACCGTAACTATCCCTGGGCTCTTATTCCCATCTACACAATATTAAAACTTACCTACATGTGCTGTCATTTCTTGGCACTTTGCCATATGAATATCTAGCTAATTGGGAAATTATCTTATTTGGAATGTCTTCACCTAAGAAGATATCAGTAATTAATTATAACTTGGGGCAGCAGGCATACTTGCACTTTAGTATGAAAAGGAAACCTCTGAAGGTCTTGATAAAATACATAAAACTGAGACCCTTCTCTGGATATTCTTATCAATTAGCATGTTTAAAACTCTAGAGTGTGAGAGACACAGCTACCTCCAGTCTAAATGCTGAACCTCACTTTAAGATCATTTGATGTAGAATCTTACATGCTGGTGTTAGTGTTATTTTGCAGTTTAACGGGTGGTTAAAAAGAGCACAGTATTTCTAAGTTCTTCCAGTTGTTTGTTCTAAAAGTAAATGTGATTTTATTCTTTTTGAACTAGAGAATTAATGGGTCAGGATAGCAAGAGCTGAAAAAACAAGAGAAGATATTGAAGATAAGACAAAAGAAAGTTTGCATTTTCTAAGTTCTTTCTAAGTTCTAGTAAAACTCGGACCGGGGATTTACCTCAGTGTTTCCACCACCTGCCTCACAAGCACAAGGTCCCGAATTTGATCCTCAGTACCAAAAAAATAAAAATAGTAAGTTCGAGGAAAACTTAAATCCTCCAAAGGATAGTTTTTTCTTAATGAGGATCCATTAGATTTAAATAGAAGGATAGAACCATTAATGTGATTAGATAAGAAAACCAATTGCCAGAGAAATGATAAAAAAGTACAATATTAACTGTATACAAATTGATATGGGAAAGAAAGATGTGTTATGTAAGTATTTATTATACATACACAAACATTAATGTCTACATATATATTTAGAAATATAGATAAACAGGTGTCAAAATAACTCAAGAGCATGAACTCAACAATATATTCTTTAAACAGAGCATAATGGAAATATTCTCCAGTGGGTCATTCCCAAGATACCAAGCCGAATTTAGACTATTTCTTTATCAAGATCAATGCTTATCTTAGAAAATGTATTAATTTCTTCTTGAATTTACAATAATTTCTTTATTTCTATAACAAGGTGCCGATGCTTTCAAAGATGATGGGGTCTACTCCAGATATTTTATAGCTTTTTCAGAAAATGGCAGATATAGCTTAAAAGTTCGGGCCTACTCAGGAACAAACTCTTCCAAACGAAGCTTACCAAGGAATAGAGCCACATATATATCAGGCTGGGTTGAGAATGGTGAGTACCTCAAGATATCTGAAATCCAGTGATAGCTTGAATAATATTTGTGATTCGATGTAATTGAGGTAAGGAGACAAACATTTTAAAACTCAGAGTTTAGCTTTTCCTGTTTCTGGAATGAAGATCTCAATGAATTGCCTACAAAGTCACCTTTAGAAAAATGTCTCATAATACTCCAAGGTGTCAGCTAGCATTGTTAACTTTGGAACACCTTTGATGGTATCAACAAAATACTCTCAATTTTCTGCTTAAGATAAAGGAAAAAAATCAGTACAAGCTAGTAGCAGAATTTATCTTTCAGAATACACATGCTATAACAGGAAATATTTATTTACAATGTTTTTATTAGATCAAAAGAAAAAATGTGTAGAGTAAAGTGATGCCAAGCAGAAGCATTGCATTCTTTTCTACTTTTCCTTTGTTTAGCGCCGGATCTTATGTCTTTTATGGGCTTTTTGTTAGCTGTTATAATACACTTTCAGCAGGGAGGGAAGGACCTGACCCAAATGGTTGGAAGGGAACTGACAATGATTTCTCCAGGTATACTCCTAGCTTGGAGATAATTTGAGAGAAAAAGCAATAGTTTTTTAAAGACATATATTGAATTATATAACATAAATCTCATTCAGTGTGATCTTCATTTCAAAACAATTTGTTATGTGGATTTAAACTCCAACAAACTGGTTAAGACACTAAAGAAAGAATTTTCCCACCACTTAGCTACTTAAGATTGTGTCACGAGACTTAGCAAAAAGTAACTGTATGAAAAACAAGAAAAAGATAAATGACACATTGAAAGTAATTCATTAAATCCTAAAAACACAAGTGCATTTTCCCCCATTTTAAACAAGAGGATTTTTAATGCAGGAGAAATTAAAGGGAACCCACCAAGACCAGAAGCAGATGAGAGTGCTCAGGTAATCGTGGAGAGTTTCAGCAGAACAGCATCTGGTGGTGCATTTGGGCTATCAGGATTTCAAGATTCTTCTTCGACTGACCTATTCCCACCAAGTCAAATCACCGACCCTGAGGCCACATTTGACGGTGAAAACATCACTCTAACATGGACAGCACCAGGGGAGGATTGGGATGTTGGAAAAGGTAAGAACAAAGTGTCCTGTGGTTTTTTCATGTATTGAAAGGTATTCATTGCAAAACAAAGAGTATAAGGGTGGGTTTTTAATAGTTTAATACTTTTAATAATTTGGGGGGTTTTTGTTTTTTATGTTTTTTAAATTAATTTTATTGGTACATTTTAGCTATACAATACAATGACATTCATCATTGGAAATTTGCACCTTTACATAATCTCTCTTGGATCTTATTTTTTCTTCTTCCCCTGCCCTCCCTTCAACCCCTCCATTCCTCCCTATTTCAAAGGCTTTGTTTCCATTTTTTCATTTTCTCATGCTAATTCCATTCCCTTCCTTCCTTTCCCCACCCCTTCTATTTCCCCTTTCCCTTTGCTTCTTTTCTTCCTATTTCACATTATGTATTATACCTTTTTGTCCTCATTTACACTTTCAGTTTCTCACACTAGAGAAACTATTCAGTATTTACACATGTGTGTCCTATTTATTTCACGTAAGAGTATCTCCTCAAGGTGCATCCATTTAGCTATAAATGTCTCTAATTTCTCATTTTTAATGGCTGAGTAGTACTCCATTTTATTAAAAATACCACACCTTTTCTTTATCCAGTCTCCAGTTGATGGGCATTTTGGCTGTTTCCAAGTTTTAGCTATTCTAAACTGTGCTGCTATGAACATGGATGCATATATATCACTGTGATATGATACTTTTAATTCTTTGGGGAAGAT
>NW_004624742.1:10940316-10955002 GCF_000247695.1 Heterocephalus glaber | reverse complement strand
TTCTTGTTTCAAAACTTACTAATAGCTGTAATAGTCAAAACAGTCAACTGACTTTCAACAATGCCAAGACAGGGGAGAAAAATTGTCTTTTCAACAAATGATATTGATACAACTGGATAGTCACATGCAATACAATGAAGTTAAACTATTACCTAGCATCATATTCACATTTTCTCAAAATGGACCATACACTCAAATATAGGAACTAATACTCTAAAACTCCTACAAGAAAACATGACCTCTTACACCTCAGTAACAGAAATGCATATAAATCCTGATCTTAAAACAAGCAAAAGAGCTGAAAGATGGTTTTTAAAAAAAAAAAAATACACAAACAACTAATTGCATGGTCTCCTAGTATCATTAAACATTAGGAAATTGCAAACTAAAACCAAACTGAGATACCAATACACTTCTACTAGGATGGCTGTAATAAAAACAAAATGGAAAATAACAAGTGTTGAAGAGGCCATTGAGAAACTAGGCTCATCATACATTGCTGGTGGGAATATAAAAGGGAACAAAGATTCAGCAGTTCTTCAAAATGTAAGCATTACCACAGGACTCTGCAATTCTGTACCTAGGCATACAACCAAGAAACCTGACAAACATGTTTACACAAAACCTGTATATGAATTTTCACTGTAGAATTACTAACAATATCCAAAAGGTATAAATGGCCCAAATATTCATCAGTTGATAAATGGATAAATAAAATGTGTTATCCACATGATGAAATATTTATCCATAAAGAAAAATGAATTACTGAACATACTACAACATGGATAAACTTTGAAAATGTTATGCTAAGTAAAACCAGCCAGTCAGTCGCAAAAGGCCACACAGTGTATGATTACATTTATAAAAAGTATCTACACAGGCAAATTCATAGAGATGAATAGTAGATCAGTCATTTCTCTGAGCTAGAAGAAATGAATGCTAATGGATAAACATTTTGAGTTGGGGGGTTGATGAAAATGTTTTGGAGTTAGATAGTGGTGATGATTATATACACTTTTTTAAAAGTTGATCTGATGTGAATTATTTTTCAATTAAAAAGGAAAAGAAAAAAATCCAAGGATCTTCTTAATTTTAATGTAAGGAAAAAGTTAGTAAGACTTGCATTTATCATTTAGTTCATTAAATTTATCCTTACTGATATGGGCACATGCCTATAATCCCAGATACCTGGGGGGCTGAGGCAGGAAGATCATAAGTTCAGGGCCAGTCTGAGCAACTTAGTGAGACTTTGTGTAGCTCAATAGTACAGCATCTGCCTGATATGCACAGGACCCCATACATAATTATTCTTACTGAGCTCAATCTCACAGTATACAATTAAATTGTACCAACTGCCTGCACACATAGATGTAGTGAACTGCTCTGCATTCCACAGGAAGCACCTAGCTTTGAGTATTCTTTTCATTGCATAGTTGTTCAAATGCCTATGTATCGTCTTGGCTCTACACTAAGGGTCAGAAAAGCTGCCAAGCAGCATAAGAATGTCATCATGATTGAGAGCACAGGCTCTGAATTCTAAATGTCTTCTTTAAATACTGGCTATACAATTTACACTCTGTGATCTTGGCCACATGATTATTAAACCTTTCTGAGCCTTTGTTTCTTCATCTCCAGGTATATTGATGGTGGACTATGCTCCCCACCGAATTTATCCAGTAGGGCCGCTATGTGTTCCTGTGTCATCTTAATCATTTGTTTGATGTTCCATATCTCCTCGGGAATGTCAGGGTCTGCAGCCAAAGAGACCATGGCACCGGCACCAGCCTCAAGCTCCATGTCTGCGTTGAACAGAGCCTGGCCCTCCACGCACTGCCGCCACTCAGCGCCGCCATCTTACAACTGAGAGCAGGGCCAGAGCCAATAACACACCTTTCATGAGACTCATCAAGTTCCTAGGCTAATAAAACCTTTCCTTGTCTACACAATGCCCTTCCATTTACATTCTGAGTCCCTAGAAGCTCCTAGTTTTTGCCCTCCACAGGGTATCCTCCCTGTTGGAATAAATTGTAGTTAGTACCCATCAAGATCCCATTTTCCCAAAATCAACAATACAGGGAAAACAGCTGAAAACTAAAGGTACCATGTGTTCCAGATACCAAATTTAACAACTGCCAGCTGTATTGCTTTATAGCAAGCCAAAGCTACACAACTACCACCCACAAATCTCATATCTCAGCCACCCATCATCTGAATAGGACTAGAAAGCTGGGCATGGTGGTACACACCTGAAATCTCAGCACTTTGGGAGGCTGAGACAGGAAGATTGCATGTATGAGCCCAGGCCACACAACTAAGTGACTTAATGAGATCTTGTCTCAAAAAAAAAAAAACCAGAAGTTTCTGAGAATATAGCTCAGTAAAAGTGCTGGGTTCAATCCATAGTACCACACACACACACACACACACACACACATGAGGACCAAGATACAAAACGTGTTCTTTGGGAGAGTGCCCTGTGCTGAAGTGGCAGTCTTTAATAAAGATTAAATCTCAGAAGGGCACATAAGTGATGACAATCCTCTCAAATATTGCTGGACCACTGGATGGGCAGAGTTTGTGATACCAAATTGAGATTGAATAAATGGCCAGAAGAGAGAAGGTGGGGAAGAGAAGTATGCCCACTGGACCACCTTCACACATGTTTGATACACCAGGAAGTAGAGAGTTTCTTGTTGATAGAGTGGACATTGGACAAAGTGGCTGAATTTAGTCTACTTGAGATCTCTCCCGTGCCAAGGGACTATGCATCAAGAAGAGCCCACTAACACACAAGAACCAAAGAGAGAACCAGTCTGGGGGCAGCTACTGCTCTAAGAAATGTCTGAAACCACACCACAGGACAGGCTTATAAGGAGACATTGGCTTCTTTATCTCCAAAACTTAACTTCTTTATCTTGAAACTGAACACCCACAGGGAAAGAGAGAAGAAAAATCCCAGCACTCTGAAAGGCTGAGGCACAAATACTGAGTTCCAGCCCGAACTGTGCAACACAGTGATGTAGCAAAACCCTGTCTCAAAATACAAAAATATAAAATAAAGACCAGGAGTGTAGCTTAGTGTAAATGCACTGGGTTCAATCCCTTGTACCACAATAATAATAATAATAATAATAATAATAATAGCAGAAGCAATTAAAAGAGATAGATCATACATCCCCTCTTCTCCAAGTTCAAGCCTCTAAAGACATAAATCTGCCCTGATTTACAAGAAAAGAAAGAGAACTTCAGCTCAGATAAAAGACTGAAGTTTTGAAAAGAACAGATCTGGGCCTTAATTATCAAATCTAGACAATTTGAACACTCAAAAGTGACAATAGTAATTGAATTGGCTCATACAAATACAGAGGCACTCCTATCCTCCCACTTTCTTTCCCTCTATGTCGTCATTCACCAACTCCTGTCAATTCTTAATGTCTTAAAAAGCTCTCAATTTGTCTCTCTCTTAGCTCATGCCCTCAGCATCTGCTATGTGTGTTGCCCTCAAAGCCCTTCGCCAGAAAGAGCCACTACGAACCCTTGTGCAGGTTATGCCAGTGCCCTGCCTTAGAGCACCAGGGTCAAGGAGTGAGGGCTTAAATGCAGTCCCACTCAGCTGCCAGTACCAAGGTAAAAGGACACCGTTCCATCACTGGGGTGCCCAGAGGGGGCACACTGTTCTGATTTACAAGTTATTTTTCTGATTCACACAAAAGTTCATATGTGTACAGCCCAAGCCTGTTTCCAACCACTATTCACTTTCAAGCCAAAGTCTTTTTAAAGTGTGAAGCTGGGGGCTGAGGACTTAGCTCAGTGGTTCTGCCGCCTGCCTCGCAAGCACAAAGTCCCGAGTTCGATCCTCAGTACCAAAAAATAATAAATGAAGTGTGAAGCTGAGCCTAAATCCCCATAATGACTCTTCTTTGCAGTGAATGAGGTTCCAGCCCTTTGATGTCACTGATAAGGCCTTTCAAGTCTTTGTCCCTGTCCACCTCTCCAGTCTCAGGTCTCACGACTCCATTCTCCCTGGCCCACCTCTAGCTCCTCTAACCTTATCTAATTCTTACTTTGAGGTTCACTTTAACTCTCTGTTTCAGATTGTCATTTGCTTATCCTTATTTCCCTCCACATGGTGAGATTCTTAAGGACAGGAGACAATCTATTATTTATCATGATAGCCCCAATGCCATGACCTTGCTCAGTAAAGAAATGTGTTTTAAATGAGAGCATAAAGCCTGTTTCTCTCAAGTGGTAATTAGTCTGGGAGCTGACAAAAGGAACCCAAAGGGCACCAGTGACTACCTGATAATCACAGCATAAATTACAGAAAGAAACTAACATACTTCCAGGCAGAAATGCTGAGTCATACCATCCAAAATGAAGAAAAGGACTTTGAACTATACCCTCAATTGTACTACAACAATGAACTTTGCCCTAATGGCTTCTAACAACTCCTCTTCCTTAATCTTCCAACTAGCCTGTGTTAAACAAAGCTATGGGAACTTATAACAGGGACACTGTTTGGACTACTTTGCTGCACTAGGCCCCGTAGAACAGATCAAACCAAAATGGAGTAACTACACTAAGTGAAGGGGGTAAACCTCCAAACAGACCAGCCATTGCTTAGATTTGCAGTAATCAATCAGGAAGAACATCAAGTATAAAGAAGTCTCCTCTACTTTAAGCCTTACTAGAAAAATGACCAACCCAATTTTTTCAATTATTGTTCTGTTTCCTTGACCCAGCCTAACAAAAAGCAATCACTGTCTGGTGTTTGGAGGAACACTCACCTTATTTTATAGAACAAGGTATTGCCTGATTTCAGAATCAGAAGTGAAAGCCAATTAGATTTTTAAATTATTTTTTCTTTCCTTTTTTTTGTAATTTTGTATTTTGACACCTTCAACCTCTATTAAAACTAATTCAAATTTTAAATGAAGTTTCTTCTTCCTAATTTATTCCCACAATCCCATTTCCTATATCTTGGTCTTGATTCATCTGTCCAGGACTCATATTTATTACCTCAACTCAGTTTCAAAGATGTGAAGTTCAGACTCACTCAAAAGAAGCTTAAGGCTTGTTTTGCTCCCGAGAAACAAAACCTTCTCTACTGCTCTGAAACAGGTGCCACTTATTCTGCATTTCTAAAAAGCAGCACTGTTCTGCCCAGATGCCCGAGCTAGTAAAATTGCATGTTACAATGTTTATTATTTGTCTTCCCTTATTGCAATACAAGCACTGATAAGAAAAGTTACCTGTCTGCTTTATCAACAAAAATTTGGCCTGGCACAGAGTAAATTTTGAATAAATAAATGTTGAATGAATGATGAGATGAGAAGAATGAACTGGTTATTTTATGGATGTTCTCCTGTACAGTGGCATTTATGTCAAATAAAATCTTGTTTATATTACCCTTTTTTACTCTTTGCTCTAGAGCTTATTGCATGTAAGCTTTCTGTCAGTCACTAGATGAATCTTTATGAACCATACATCTGTATAACTAGCATCAGTAACAAGAAGAGAGCATCACCAGCACCTCAGATTTTCACCTCTTTTTCCTCATAGTTATTCTCTCCTTCAGGGTAACCATTGTGATGACTGACAGTACAGATTATGTTTGTCTGTTTATATACTTTCTATAGCCAGAATCATATGACATACTCTCTTGTGATTACTTTCTCTTACTCAAATTTGTATGAGATTCATCCATATTATGAGTTTTATTTTGTTGATTGTCGCTATAGTAAATTATGAGCTTTTATAATCAACACTCTGTCAATAACATATTGAAATATAATTCAGTTTTAATTATCATACATATATATAACAAAATTATACAAAGAAGTTTAGTTTACTCCTAACCTAAATTGTCCTTTCTTTAAAAACAATATTTTCTATGATCAACATTCTTATACTTAGCTTTTAAATACTGTAGAATATCTCATCTCCTTCCTTCTTCTGGCTTTGTGAACTTGAGCAATACACTCAACATCCCTGGTTATCTCTTTCACCAGGTAGATAACTAGTAAATGATAATTTCAAAGAATGGTTATGAAAATTAAGAAACTGTAATTATCAAACTGTGCTATATATTATATGTTCAAAAAATATTAGTTCTCCCTAAAACTTATAGGATTCCCTCCCTACTTCTAAAGAATGTAGTACTATGTGAAAACATTATTTCTATTTTTATCATATTACCAATTTATTAATATATAAACTTTCTTTTGAGCATGCTAAAGGTCTGTTTCCTAGAGACAGAAAGAGGAGAAACATTACCTCTTCTTTCATTGATTAAGTCATGATACCTTCTAGATTCTAAATTAGGTGCTGCCAGTGATGTGATAACTAAGAAGCATGATGCTGGTCCTTAAGGAAGTTATAATATAAAGAGATGACCAAAACTGGATTAGTATAAAGCCAAGCTGCTGGTATGCACAGAGCAAAAGACAGGAAAGAATGGGTACTCTCATTGGCTAACAACTAGTTCAGTATATTTAAACTTCCAATTGCTTTTTTTTTTTCCAGTACTGGGGATCAATCCCAGAATCCTCACACTAAGCTACATCCCAACCCCACCCCACCCCCCTTTTTTTTGTTTTTGAGGTAGGGTCTCCCAAAGTTGCTAGGTTACCCAGGCTGGGCTCAAACTTTCACTCTTCCTGCCTGAGACTCTCAGAGTGCTGGGATTACAGGCTTGTACCACCACACCTGGCTTCAGTTGCGTATTTTTATTAATACATTCATATGTTCTACATTTAAAACTCTTGTTTTAAAATATAATTATTTACTATAAAGCAATGGATTTCTAAAACAGTACAGTCAAAAATCGTATAAGCTTTATCTAACAACCTGTTGCAACTAAAAGAGAAAAAATATAATAAATTATGTTCCATAACAAATGTAGTGCATTTTATGAAAAGTTCTGATTTCTGTTGTGCTTCTTCAATACTTTTATAGTAAGGTACAATAAAACAATGTGTCAACTGAAGACATGTGTTTTCCTACATGTGTAAAGTTGACCTTTATACAATCAATATCGTATAATCAGCCTATGCTGATATGATATTTATGTGTGTGAGAAAAAGCCAAGAAAAGGTGATAGAAAACCTTGACAAACCACCATTCAAACCAAAAAGGACTAGAGAGGAGCAATGGGGATATTCAGAGCCCTTGCTTCCCTTTTAGTCCTACACCTGCTGCAGGGCTCAAATGCTTCCCTAGCGCAGCTGGATGACAATGGCTATGAAGACATCATTATTGCTATAGATCCTGGTGTACCAGAAGACGGAGAGATAAGTGAACAAATAAAGGTAAGGTGGAATTTCTTGAATTGTGGAGAACAAAGTTAATAGCGAATGATTGCTATGGAAATATATCTGTAGGGATGCTGCAGGAAGTTTAGAAGCAGCATGGTTCAGTGAGGACAGTGCTGGAGGGGCAGAGGGAGATGGAGGCCTAGACAGGGTCCCACCTTGTCCCACAAGACCAAAAACAAAGCCCGGGGCCTCCCTGAGCCTCACTGTCCTCCTATGTAAATAAATTTTTAGACTCATTTTTTTTAATTTTGAATTTTACTAGTACATCTTTGCAATACATAATGATTACATTAATTGTGGGGAGTTGATACATGTGCAAAACTCATCTTAATTCTTTTTCCTTCTCCTTCTCCTCTCTCTTCCCTCTCCCTCCATCTCTTGAATCCATTCCTATTTGCAAAAGATCTATCTTTTATTTTGCTATCTTTTATTATCTATTATCTTTCATTTTGCTCTTTAATTTATACTGAGTTGTTATATAAAAGAAACCATGCAATATTGTGTTGTTTAAATAATTATTTTTTGAATGCTTGCAGCATGTGGGAGTAAAGAGAAGTAAATAGAGAAAGAGGGAGGAAAAGACGCCCATGAAGAATATATATATATATATATATATAGTTTTGATTTTGGTTTTTTTTTTAAGACAAGGTCTCACTGTGTAGTTCATGGTGGCCTTGAATTCACTATGTAGCCCAGGCTGGCCTTGAACTCTTGGTGATCTTCCTGTTTCAGCTTCCCAAGTTCTTAGATTACAGGCATGCACCACCACACCCAAGAGCATATATTCTTTACAGATGATGTAGAGAATATAAAAAGACAAAATTACAAATTACATCAAATTTAGTTTAAAGATCACAATTTGCTTTTTATAATTCTGATGAGCTAAGCAGAGATTAAGCTAAATATTGGGAGAAAGAGAAGAATTCAGGACCTAGGCCAGCCTTCAGGGCAATAATAACAATTTGAAAACAATGAATAGGGCTACAATCTAATAACAGAAGTACTATAGTTTTTCTCAAGAAACACTATTTTTCTTTCCATATTCACCCTCATTTTTACCAAATATTATCAAAGCAAGGTTAATTTTTTTACAAAATAAATTTAGTCTCATAAAAATAAATAATTATCTATATATTGTTGGAACTAGGTTCCCAACAGTGACAATCACCCGAGTCATGACACGATGTAAAATCTGCAAAGAACTTTATTTTCCAGCTGGGACCAAATCTCTGCAAGGAGACTAGCCCCGTACTGAACTTTTGGTCCATTTTTTATAGACAACCCCCCCTCCCCCCTCCCTAGCCCTGCAGTAAGCACATCTACAGAAGCAAGAAAGAATGAGTGGTTAGCATATCTGGATCACCAGGGGCATGTTGTAAAACCAGCTCTCATAAAATGCAAACACCCATTCTGTTATCTACGGTGGAGGTTAGCACGTCTGGTGTACTGAGACATCACACAGGGGTACAAACATGAGATAAGACTCTCTCAGAGGACTGTTTCCCACCAGAACAGGGGCAATTCTGACAAAATGTAGTCCCTTAAGCTAACTTAGGTCTCTCATATATGAGTACAGCATGAATAGTAATCAGACACATAAATTCTTCTAAAGTTTACTTAGCTGGAAATTTTATAAAGAATCTCAGGTTGAACTTTTAAATCTCCTTGATACTAGGAAACCAAACCAAGGGAGATTTCAGACTCTACCCATAGTACGTACAGATTCATCTTATCTGCATTCTCAAATATGACATCGCAGTCCAAGCCTTGGTAATAACATCAATATTTCCAATTATATCCTGTTACATAGACTAATTTCTTGTTGAGCTTATACAAATAACTATATTTGTCATACACATAAAAATATGCATGAATAGTTTCAAATTTCTGGAGCAATCAGATACTTTACCAAACTTCTGGAAGTTACAGAGACTAAAAGAAAAAAGGCTTCCTTGAATGGGGGTTGAGGGAACACTAAAAGAAAGCCATGCTTTATTTTTAAAAAACCAGAAAAATCTATAATTCTTGCCAGTTGATTCAATTTCATGTAATTAGTTCTTATTCCGTTTGATCTTGGTTAGCAGTTTAATGAACCCATCAGTTTCTGCATTAGAATTCTGTAATTTCTTAACCACACCAATGGTATGATCTTACCATTATCAGATACCTATACTTGTCATAGTCTTTTCTATGAGTCTCTGTGACCTTTTTAGTCTGATAGCTAGTCTTTTCAACTTAGTTTCTATTTCCTAGGTAGATTACTGAGATCATGGTGAAGCACATTAAGGAATATGTCAAAGAAAGCATTTTCTATGCCTAGACTTAGCACAGATAGCTGAAGAAGAAGAAGATCTGCTTGTCCTGAGAGTGAAAAACACTTTATCTAGCTGACTTTTTGCCAATGGAGTAGGATAATAACTAAGTAGAAAAGTTGGCGCATTCAACCTTCTTATCAATTATTTCTTACATTTGTACTTGCCTTTTGGAAAGTCTTTTTAACAAAGCAATAAGTTTTTAAAAATAATTTTAGGAGCTTCAGAACATCATTAATGGTCCTAATTTGACTGATCTTTTTTAACTATACTTCTTAAAGTATAGTATTGTTTATGTGGGATATTTCACATAACCCATTATAATTCTATATCACCTTTAGTAAGATATTGGCATATTTGGTAAGTATTTGCAGCTCCTGTGACCTAATAATGGTTAGGGGGTTGTGGGACAAATGTTTATCTAGCTGCTTTTCCTGCAATACTGTAGTTGACTCCAACAGTTAGTGGTTCAGTTACTTAACAGTGGGATTTTTCAGAATTTACAGCATGAGGGCAAAGGGGAAGAACAAAGAATAATTTCACAAGGGCAATTTGTAAAGTAGAGCTAATCTAAAATAGGGTGGCATAAGATGCAATGGGGTTGCCATTTTTACTATTACAATAAAAGACTAAGAGGAAAATGTCATAGGGTTGGGTCATGCAATGCTTTCACAAGGTTAGGTCATGCAATGCATTTCACAAGTGCACCTTGTTGTGCCCAACAACTTTTCTAGACTTTTCTAGAGCCTAGTGGTTGAACTAATGTCAACTAACCCATTTCCATGACCAGCTTATCCTCTCTTGGTAGTCTTATTTGTTGTTGGTGAGTGCTCTAATAGTTCTTCTGTGCCCACCAGTCAAATTGTCACTTTGTCTTTGAGATAGATCCCTTTGACTAACACAGTCAATGATTTCCCCTTGTATAAGCAAGCAGGACTAAGAAAATAGAACAAAAAATCCCTGTGGATTTCCATAGGTTGAAGTTCACACACTCTGTAGTAATTGCCATTTATAGTCTGACCCAGTCTGACATCTGAGGCCTCCCTTCAGAACCCAGTCTTGTTTCTGTCTTCACTTCCACTCCAACCCCAAAAAGTCATACGCACTCTTATAGCATAAACTAACGTTCGGGATCCAGCCCAAGCTTATTTACTCTCTTACAACAAAAACTAAGCCTGATTCAAAGGTCAAAAGGTAGGTGGGAGGAGTAGAGCTCAACAACAAAAACATAAATAGAGTCCAATCTGAAAGGAATTGACTTACCACCCTCAGGTCTCAGTAGGGAAGAAGGGTGACCTCAAATGGGTCAGCAGTGTTGACCTCCTGCATTCCTCCAGGGTCCTGAGAGTTGTCACCATGGCTTTCTGGACTTTTTGTTAGTCACCAACTGTACTGTTAAAAGACAAAATTACAAGTTTACTTTAAAGATCTTAATTGGCTTTTAATCATTCTAGAATCAGGTAACACTTCATTCTATAAAATAGTGAGTGCTGCAATAAGCTGAGCAAAGTAAGTTGACTTTATAGACAAAAAAAGGCCTAAAGAAACCAGACACAAAAGAAAAAGTGAATCGGTCATTTCAAAGTTACTTTTCTTGTGAACATTAAAGCAGATTCACTTCCTTATTATACTACAAGTGACATGTTAGGGGATTTTCTTTCTGTCTCTGTCTCTGTCTCTCTTGATTTCTTGGAAGTAATTAGCTTCAGCCTCGTTGCATGGAACTTCAGCATGTGTAATTCCATTTTGGTTTGGTCTATTGAGCCTAGTGCAGGAGCTCAGTCCAAACCAATGGCTTCCTATAGATTTCATTTAACAGTAATAAAAGTATATAGATGTAAAACATATCAAATGGTTGCCATGGATCGTGTGGTAGGGATGGAATAAGGGGAGAGTGTGAGTTACTCTTTCATGTAGTCAGGAAAGACCTCACTGATAATGAGCCATCTGACCACAGAACTAGGTAAATGAGGCAAGAGCCCCTTGGAAACCTGCAGGATGGGAACAGCATGGAGGTGAAAGCCTGCTTGATATGGGAATCACATCAAGGAATCAACAGTGAATGAGCAGGAGGAAGGGTTAGGGGAGCTGAAGCTGAAGAGACAGCAGCACCTGGATAACTGGAAAGACCTGGGCTTTTACTCTAAATGAGATGAGAATTTATGGAAGTCTTCTGAGCAGGAGGCATGTGCTTTTATGCATGTTCTGTGATCACTCTCACTTCCATGTAGAGGAAACAGTGGGAGGGTTTGCAAATGCTTCTGCAGCATGAGGTTTAGAAGGAACAGGTATGGAGCTGGGGCAGGTGAGAAGTGATGATGACTACAACAGGGAGGTTATGGTAGAGATCATTAAAGTGTGTGATTCTGAATATACTTTGAGGGTATCACAGACAATATTTCTTGATAGTTTAGATGTATAGGGAGTAGGAAGGTGAGAAGTAAGAGTCAGGAAGACTTCAGGATTTTTCCTGAAAGCTTAGAAGAATGGGATTTTCATTGATTGGGAAGGAAAAACTAAGTGGAGCGTATTTGGAAGTTGGGAGATCAAAGTTAGTGTGAGTCATTTTTAATTAAGATGCTTATTAGTCAGATAGAAGAAAATAAAGATAGGAACCTGAATTTTAGGCAAAATTTTTGAATGTAGACAAAAGTTTGAGAGTCATCATTGTATAGATTATTTGAGTCTATTAGGTGAGTATAAACAGAGAAATAAAAGGTCCTAGGGCTTTGATTTTAAATGAAGGACTTTGAATTTCTAGCTTCTTCTAACTGTAAAATTGTACTTCATATAGAGATGTTATTAGAATCATATGAACTATTTTTCTGTTCCTGACATCAACATCTACTCATTCTTTATGTTCAATTTCTACTGTGTCCTGACACTTTCTGTCAAAACGTTCCATTTGGTGCTGTTCCAAACAAAAATTGATGGCTATGAACTGAGTTGTGATTTGGCGATTCTGTGCCTGCCATGCATGATTCATTCTGCATAAACTCTGTTACCACACAGAGGTATTGCTTATTGGTACTTTATGAGTTCTGGGAGAAGACAAATAATCCTTCTTACAAAGATGACAGGCTTGAATAGAAGTTAATACAAGTGATTTGAATGGTGGCTCTTTATGTTCAGAGATTACCAATACAGTTTGAAACTTTTCTGAACCTCAGAAATCCACAATTGGAAGAATTACTTGTAGTGCCAAAGAATTTGTTAAAATGGCCCTTATTAAATAGAAATAGAAATTCAATTGTTAGTGGACATTTCTCAATCACATGATGAAGCCTATCATTTCACAGTGACATTGTGAAGTATTGTGATTCTTATTTTATGCAAAAATAATCTGAGGTCATAAAGGTTAAATGACTTGTGTATGGTCAAGCATAATGAGAGTTTGCTATTGTTTAGATAAGTGTTTTCCAAAGATCTATGTGTTAAAGGGTTTCTACTTTGTGGCACCACTGAGAGGCAGTGGAACCTTTAAGAGATGGGGTCTAATAGAAGGACTTTAGGTCATGGGGGCATTCCTTGGGGGGCATGGCATGGGGGATAGTGGGGCTCCCCTCCTTCTCTTTTCTTCTGTTTCCTAGCAATGAAGTGAATATTGCTCCATATGAAGAAATACCACCATGATGTGCTACTTTATCACAGGCCCAAAGCTACAGGGCAAACTGATTATGGACTGAAATCTCCAAAACTGTTAGCCAAATTAAAACTTTTATCTTTAGAATTTGACTATCTCAGGTATCTGTCATGATAACAAAAAAACTGATTAACAGAGGTAAGATCAGAGATTCAATAATAGTAAATAAAGCACATGCAATTTGAAGACCAACAGACTTCCATTTGTATCCTGGCTCTGATAAAATGTGAAAAATAATTCTGTGTAAAATTAGTGAGCCAATTTGTTATCTTTACTTCTAGAGTATTCCCTAATTAAATTGATATTTATGACTAACTGGATCACAATCTAGAATATGAAATATTTGGATTTAATTTTCCTTATTATTGATGTTTACATTTTGTTATGGTTTGAAAGAATTTACTTTAGGGAATGTTGGTATTTTAATCTCCTTTGATCCAACTAGGAATTTTGAGAAGAAATTTGGAAAGAATAGTTAAAAATTCTAGGTCCCACAGCTCCTGGCTCAGAGGAAGGGGCTCCCGGGCCACCATCCTTCCCACCACTCCTGGCCCAGAGAAAGGGGCTTCTGGGCTGCCTTACCACTGCTCTCAGCTGAGGAGGTGAGCCATGCAGGTGACAACAATACCACCCCCACCCCCCTGGGGTGAAATGAGAAGACACATAAAAAAGTCTCAAAATCAGACTTCCAGATAACCTACAGCAACCACAAAGGGAAACAAGATGGAACATTCTGATACTCAACCACCTGGACTCCCTGAACTGGCAACAAAAGAGTATCTGGAAAAAATGAAATCAGAAATAATTTCTCACGTAACAGTAGAGATTGAGCATATAGTGCAAGACATGATTAATAAATCTAGAGAGGCACTCAGGAACATGATGGAATCCCAACATAGGAAACAAATGGAATCCATAAAACAGATGCACAGACTTCCAGGAAATCAAAAGCTCCACTGAAAATCTACACAGCAGAGGGAATCAATGTGAACAGAATTTCAGATATGGAAGATAAGATTGCAATTAGTGACCAGGAAAAGAAAAATTGCTTCAAAATTGTAAGGGACCATGAGAAATCAATCTAGCAGCTGCTAGATGATGTAAAGAAAAATAACATAAGACTTATTGGAGTCAAACAAGAAACAGGAGAGAGAGCAGATGACATAAAAAAACTGTTCACAGAAGTAATGGCAGAAAACTTCTGAAGCAGGGGAAAAGGACTTGATATACAGACAAGTGAGGCATATAGGACTACAAATAGCTTTGATCAAAAAAATCTACACATAGGCATATAATTGTTAAGATTCCAGAAATCCAAGAGAAGAACAAAGTTCTACATGCAGTTAGAGAAAAGAAACAAATCATATACAAAGGAAAGCCCATCAGAATCACAGCAGACTTCTCAACACAAACCA
>NW_004624742.1:10905501-10936359 GCF_000247695.1 Heterocephalus glaber | reverse complement strand
TGTATAATAGGTAATGTGAAATAGGAAGAAAAGGGGCAAAGGGGAAGGAAGTGGGAGGGCTAGGGGAAAGGATAGAAGGGAATGGGGAAAAAAAGAAAAGAGAAAAAAGAAAAGAAACATTGGGGTAATATCTCTAAGTGTTGTGTGGATTTCATTAGATAATGGTAGATGCTTGCTCCCATTCCTATTTATAATTATTGCTCAATTCATAACAACTCTGTTTCCATGTAGGTTAAAATTAAGCAGGGAAAACAAATACAAATCATAGGATATAAATAAATAGATGTTTTCAAAGTAGTTTGAAGTTTCATTGTGTTATTACATCTCTCATGAGATTCATCAAGCCTACAACAGATATTATTTATTTTTACATTGTCCGAGTCCATAGATTTTCCCTCAACATAGGACTCTTGCTGTTGACTCAGAATAGAATTTAGTAGACTGAAAGTCTTTGATGAAAGATGCAGGACTGGAGGGTATGGTTCAATAAAAGATGGGGACGTAAACAGAGGGGCCAAATGATGGTGGACCTAGTACTCATTCTTTTGGCAAATCTGTAGATGTCTTTAAGCTAGATGACTGGCAAAAAGTAATGAATTAAACAGGCAAAGGTTAAAATTTTCCCCTGAAAGCAATGTGTAAGCTACAATAGTTTTCCTTAGATTAATTTGGAAGAAATGTGGATTGTGAAGGGTAAGCCGAAGACACAGACCAGTTAAGGACCATTTTTTCCAGAAGAAAATAATGAAGGCTGAACTGAGCCAAAATCTCTGAAGAGACAGGGAGTCCCTGTAGTATTGTTCAGAGGTGGTAGAGAGAAATCATGTCAGATAAAATTCCACTCCTGCCCTTCCTGGTTCCCCCACCCCCATACTCAGACAGAATGGACTACTCCCCATCTTGTGCCTCATTCTTCATACAGTATTCTAACCCTCAAAGTCAGTTATGTGTTTATCTGACAGAACTGCCCCCCCCCATTCCCAAGCTCCCCTCACCCATCCACAGAATTATGTTGGAAACAGAATGACAGGGGGGAAAGGAAAGGCAGAGCATAGAATATTCTAACGCTCATAAAAATACTTCCTTATTCTCTATATCCAGGCAGTCAGCAAGTGGTATTCTTGGTTTTTGGTGGTGGTGTTGTTCTTTGTTTTGTGTTCTTTTGCTTTGTTTGGATTTTGAGATGGCATCTTGCCATGTTGCCCAGGCTGGCCTTGAATTCATGACCTTTCCACTTCAGCCTCCTGAGTAGCTGGAACTACAGGTGTGCACCACCCTTGCTGGCCCTATCAACTCTTAATACTCAAATTGACTACTGTTTGCCTCTGTTCCAGTTCACCCTCACAGCATCTTTTATTTGAATTCCTTATAAAAGCCCTTTCCAAACAGAGCCATTGTGACCTGTTATACAAGTTGTGGCTTGCCTGAAGATACCCAGGTACAAGGAGTGGGGGCTGATGTACAGTCCAACTCACCTCCCGGGATGAGAGTTGAAGGGACAATGTGTGTGCCAAAAAGGGGCACATTGTCCTAATTTACAAGTTGTTTTCTTGATTCACACAAAATATTGTGTACAACCTAGGTCTTTTTCCAAGTCTTTCTGATCCAGTCACTCTCCTGTCTAATATCCTCTAAGGAATCTCTTGCACTTAGTGAGGTCCCAGCCACTTGATGTCACTGATAAGGCCCTTCAAGTCCTTGTTCCTGCTCACCTCTCCAGTCTCAGGTCTCCCAACTCCTCCCATCACATACAAGGCTCCATCCTCCCTGGACTGCCTCAAGTTCTCTGCATACCTCACAGGACCTCTCCTCCAGGCCTGGGAGCTGCTTCTATTTCCTCACAAATGACCCCTCTCCGCTATCCCTCCACTTCCAACCACCTGGGCAACTTGAGCTCATGCTCAGGTCTTAGAAAATGGGTCAGTCTTCCAGGGAAGCATGTTCTAACTCCTCCAACCTCCCGACTTAAGTTCCTCTAAGCTCATCTAATTCTTACCCTTGGAGTTCCCTTTAACGCTCTGTATCATAATTGTCATTTACTAATTTCCTTCCGGATGGTGAGATTCTGAAAGCCAGGAAATAACCTCTTATGCCTCATTATAGCCCCAAAGACTATCAGCATGCTTAGTAAATATTTGTTCAATTAAAGCACAAATTCTGTCTTCTCCCAGGTATCAGTTGTAATGAATCAGTCCGAGTTAACAAAAGAAGCACAAAAAGGTACCAATAACAACCTGATAGTCGTAACTTAAGATACAGGGAGGAAATATACCTTTAGACTGAAACGCTGAATCATCCATCTAGATTGAGAGAAAATTGTCTTCAACCATATCCTCATTGTTTCAGCAATAACAAACTGGTTTAACATTTCCTCTTAATCTCCCAGCTAGCCTTCAAACTATATTTAGATTGATTAATATCCTGCCTGAATTTTCATCTCCCTAATATATCCTGTAAATCTCAATTTCTCCTATGACCTTTTTTATATCTGCCTAGGACTTTATTCCTTCACATTACCTTCAAAGATATGAAGGTCAGACTCACTCCAAAGCAACTAAAAAGAACATTTATTTCACACTGGAGAAATCCGGTCCCTCCCTACTCTGCTATACCATACATAAACCACAGTACTGACCCCCAGCAGCCCCCACTCAAACCAGAAGCCAATTGTTTCTTCAAAATTGCTGATTCATCTACTTGTTGTTTTAATGACTGACTCTTTTTCTTTAGAGAAGCCTTTCCTGTCAAACTAATCTTAACCAGTAGCTTGGTCACTACGTAGAGAGTTTGTCCCTAGGTGATATTTTAGGTTTAATTCAATGTTAGAATGCTTGTTGTTTCTCTTTCTACTATAGATCCCATATAGATTCCATGAGAGCAGTGGTCAGTTTCCCTCGATTCATGACTAAGAACTGGATCTAACTATAGCAAATTCTCAATAAGCAATGGTTGGACAAATGAAGAGATAAGACAAGAGGGAACTGAACATTTTAGCCACACCAAGGAGGATTATTTACAATATTTATGTTACATGATATCTTTATATATTTTTTTGCTCCTTTCTCTGGAATTTAGTACAGGCAAACCTTGGCTTTGGTCATTTACTAGATGAATTTTCACAAATCAAACACCCATGTAATCAGGACAAATATTGAAAAAAGAATGTTACCAGGACCCTAGATGCCCCCTTTTTCTCTCTTCCACCTGTCATCCCCTATAAAGGAAACCATTATCTTGACTTCTAAAAGCATAGTTTTTGCCTTAGTTTTGCCATATAATATATATATAGTGTGTTTGTATATATATGTATGTGTGTGTATATATATATGTATATATATGTATATATATAATATACTATATACCTATATATATATGGTATATAGTATATTTCTTGACTGGCTTCTTTCACTCAAATATATGTAAGATTTCCTTATATTATTGTATAGAGTTATATTATTTTAATTATCAGTGCAGTACATTACAAACTTTTAAAATTCACCACTATCATGAACATACTAAAATATAAAACTGTTTTAATGTTTATATATGCATATTACAAAGCTATACAAGGCAGGGGGATTTAGCTCAGTGGCAACATGCCTGCCTCACAAGCACAAGGTCCTGATTTTGACCCCTGGGGGGGAAAAAAGTTATATAAAGAAATAATTATTATGTATTTTTTATTTTTTAAATGTTCTCTAAAGTGAACAGTCTTTTCTTTTTTTTTGATACCTTGCACTTATGTGGATTTCATCTTTCTTGATTATCAGAAAGAGGTACAGTAAATGTCTGTCAACAACTACTATGTTGTAGCAACATTCAAATTTTCAAAGTCTAAATGATAAACAGTTCTTTATTATAATTCAAATAAAGTAGCATTAGCACTCTTGGCAAACAGAATGTGACCAACTGAAGGGACAATATTAATAAACCTCCTTATCTGGTTATCTCACAAGTTTATGGCCGGTGTGAAGCAATTGTTCACTTGCAATGATTTTTTAAGACTATTTTCAGGATTAGCTGCTTGTATAACATTCCCTATGGCTCACCTTGGACTTCTTCTTCCCCTTCTCTCCTATCTCCCTCCCATCAGCAAAGTCATTTCTTCAGGTTTAATTTAGCATGACAAATATTTGTTGAGTGCCTATTATATACATGTCTTTAGAAATATAATGTTTCAGATGTCCCTAGCATCGGGGCAAAGTTCTTAGCTGTCTCACATTAGTGTGTGAGAACAGGCTCAGCATAATTTATATGAGTATTCTCTTGTTTGAGCTGCCTCCAACTGGCAAGCTTTTATGACTAAGGAAGGAGAATGATAGCTCCATCTCTGTGTGTGATGTGGTGGGGTGGGAAGGGCAGGCAAACAGAATGGAGGGCTTGATTTCCCTAAGGAAAAGGAAACTCATAAAAGATCCTGAAAGAGGAAGGGTGCCCAGGATGGTATTGCTTCTTTTGATCTTTTCTCCACTTCATATCTTTATGATAAGAAGTGGTAAAACATTATGAAAGAGCCTCTGTGTAAGAGAAGATCGCCATCCTTAAGGTTGTCTGGGAACCAACCTTTGACTTTTGACATGAGTTTACATATCTATGCAAGACACAAATCAGGAAAATGCGTGAGCTCTCAGGGATTCACTCCTTAGTGGTGTTGATACCACCCAGTTTCTTTATGGATAACCACTGCTTTCTTTGTCTCATTCCCTGCAGTATCATGTAGCTGTAACCAGTGTTGTGGGACCTCAACTCCCTTGTCATAGTGTGCACCTAACTGGACACATCAGTCCAGAACTCTAACAAACTGGCCATAGAAATTGATCCTGATGGTGATCAGATGCCCTAAACCAGTGCAACCAGAGTCCCCTGCCAGACTTGTTTAAGGTGAAGTAGGAAATATAAGGTGACAAGACTCGAAAGATGAGAGCCTGGAACCACCAGTTCACAAGCCTCTGCCTTGTGGAGAAAATCATTCTGAGAGATGGAGACTGATATCACGAGCAAAACAAAAGCAAGAAACAGAGATTCCTGCTCACCTGTGGTTCCCTAAGTAAAACATTTCCCTCTTTAATACGGTAATAAACTTGGCCTATTCAAGAAACTGAAGCCCTGTGTGTGGGGAGAGAGTGGAAGCAGGTAAGATTGGCGAACTCAGCAATAAAGAAATTTTAAGTAAGTTAATGAACCTCAATTGGCTAAACATTAAAATTACCTGAAATGTTTCTAAAAACATCACTATGGATTTTCATGACTAACTTGGTAATTCAAAACAACATTCGCTCTTCTACTGGAGATTCTAACAGCATGATAAACCAAAAAAAAGTCATTCGAATTGGGGGAAAAAATTATCCTTGTTAAATTTATCCTAGTTTACAGATAATGTGATTGTCTTTGTAAACTAAAATCCAAGAATTGAAAGGAGCAGCGAGGAAGGGAGGTAGGGGATGAAAAAAAGAAAAAAGAATGAAAAAAAGAAGATGAAAAAGAAGAATTAAGATGCATTAGTACATGTACCAACTCTCAGTGATAAATGCAAACACTATGAACTGCAAACATGTACTAATAAATAAAAAACTGAAGGTACATTAAAAAAATAAAATAAAATAAAATCCAACTAATTCTACAAAACAGCAGCTAAACCTAGTATGTAGTAGTGTGTGAGTTTAGCAAGATAGCAGTATACAAAAACAATCTACAAAAATATCAATTTTATTTTATAGATAATAAAGAACAATTGGAAATTAATTTTTAAATATCATATACAATAACCTTAAAAGTATTTAGGAATAACATACAACACCTGTTTAAAAAAAATAAAATGCAGCCAAGAATGGTGACATATGCCTGAAATCCCAGTATTTCAGAGGCTGACACAAGAGAACCACAAGTTCAAGGCCAGCCTGGGCAACTCAGCAGGACCTTGTCTCAAAACAGACAAATAAATAGGTAGGGATTTTAGCCAAATGGAAGAGTGTCCCTGAGTTCAATCCTCAGTACTACGAGAGGAAAATTGTGTACAAAATATTATAAAATATTGCTGAATGAAATTAAATATAACCTAAATAAACTGGAGAGATATACCATGTTTATGGATCAGAAGACTCAATAATGAAATAGGACACACATGTGTAAACATCAAATAGTTTCTCTGGTGTGAAAAACTAAAAGTGTAAATAAGGATCAAAGTGTATTATTGATATTATGAAATAGGAAGAAAAGGTCTAAAGGAATAAGGGGAAAGTGGAAGTGGGAGGGGTAGGGGAAAGGAAAGAGGGAAAAGAAAAAATATGAGAAAAGAAAAAAGTGGAAACAAAGTTTTTGTAAATAGGGAAGGGTAGAGGGGTGAAGGGAGGGCAGGGAAATGGGGAAAAAAATAAGAACTAAGATACATCATGTAAAGGTAAAAAATCCCAATGATGAATGTAACTGTATTGTTTACCTAAAATGTACCAATAAACTTAATGAAAAATTTTAAAAAAGAAGACTCAATAATGTTAAGATGGTGAACTTCCCAAAATTGATCTGTACATTTCATAAAATTTCAATTAAAATTCCAGGAAGTTTTTGGTAGAAAGTGAGAAGACAATTCAAAAGCTTATGTGGAAATTCAATAAAAATAAAAAATAATCTTTAAAAAAAGAACAAATTAGAAGACATACTATCTGATTTCAAGACTTACTATGGCAGTACAGTAATCAAGAGAGTGTGGAACTGGCAAAAGGATAGACACATAGATCAATGGAACAATATGGAAAGCCTAGAAATAGATCCACATAAATATAAAAACTGACTTTTTCGATCCCTGGTACCAAAAAATAAAAAAAAATTTAGAACTGACTTTTTAATACAATTTTTTATTTTTATCATTATGTGTTTGCAGTATATAATGATTACATTCATTGTGAGGAATTGGCACATGTACATAACACATCTTTTTTCCCTTCCCTCCACCCTTGCTTTAAAAAAATTTATTGCCAGCATCATGTTCATTTATTTATTTTATAGGTCCTTATCAAGTTAATTATCACAAACACAAATTAATAGCCAGACAAGAGGCCAAAAAAACATATAAAATACATAAGACAATCATACTGCATCAAGGAACATTTTTAAATACATAGTCCATGCTAGAGTACCTAACTTTTTTCTCTCTCTTTTTCATATTATATGTCTTTTATTTTGTACTGTATTTATGTATTGGGTTTCTCATACAAGAGAAATTAGGCAATATTTAAGTATGTGTGTCTAATTTAGTTTGCTTAGCATTATGGTCTGAAAGTGCATCCATTTTCCTACAAATGACTTGAGTTTGTCCTTATATAGAGCAGAGTAATACTCCATTATATATAAATGACACATTTTCTTTATCCATTCATTTCTTGATGAACATATAGGCTGCTGCCAAGATTTAGCTATTATGAATTGTGCTGCTATAGCCATGAGTATGCATATATCACAGGGATATGATGTCTTTAACTCTTTGGGAGGATTCCTAGAAAGGGAATAGCTGTATCAAATGGAATTTCTATTTTAATTGATATCAAATTCATATAACATAAAATTTGCTGTTTTAAAGTATAAATCCTTAAAATATGTATGAGGCCACCATCAAAGATGTATTTTTTCAGATGTTTACAATTCCCTAAAATGTAAATCATTCAATTCACTGAACATTATAATATTGCTCAACCACCATCACTTCTAATTTTAGAACATTTTCATAACTCCAGAAAGAAATTCCCTATTCTTTTGGCACTTTCTATTTTCTCTTCCCTCTCCCAATGCAATCCCTTATAAGGACTAACCTGCTTTCTGTCACCCTGAATTTGCCTATCCTTTGCATTTTGTATAAATATAAGGCCTTTTACATATAGCTCACATCACCTAGCACACTTTTTTTTAAAGTTCTTCCGCATTGTAGCATGTATTATTACTTCATTCATTTATATTGTTGAATAATTTTCCATTGTGTGGATATAACACATGGTATTTTATTTATTCATTAGTTTATGGACATTGGATTGTTTCAGAATGAATCAGAAAAAAATAGTCTTTTCAACAGTGGGTGCTGAAACTACTGAATATATTTATGGAAACAGCATGAACTTTATCCCTTACTGCATCCCATATAGGAAAAAATAATTAGTCCCAAATGATTACATATATAAACTTAGAATCTAAAATTACAAAACTTCTAGAAGAAAACTAGAGAAAATTTTCATGACTTTGAAGCAGGTATTTAAACAGAAAACAATGTTTAAAAAAACCCAAAAATCCCATTAATTGGATTATACCAAAATTAAAGCCTTCTGCTCTTCAAAAGGTACCATGAAGGAAATGAAAACCACATGTTTATGTGTATGTGTATGTCTTTAGCCATATTTGTTTATGTATAATGAGTATAATATTATTGCTTTTAAAATATAAAAAGAAGGGGCCGGGGATTTAGCTCAGTGGTTCCACCACCTGCCTCGCAAGTGCAAGGACCTGAGTTCAATCCCCAGTACCAAAATATAAATAAATAAATAAATAAATAAATAAATAAAATATAAAAAGAAGTTTTAACTCAGTATAGGATGGTAATCCAATTAAAAATAGTTGAAATATTTGAAGAGATATTTTAAAAATTTGAAGAGATGCTTCTTTTGTGTCATAAAAGAAGAATTATAAATAGCCAATAATCATATGAGAAGATGTTCAAAATCATTTGCAATCAGAGAAATGCACACTAAAACTTAATGTAATACTATTACATAGCAGTTTACACTGGATAACATTTAAAAGACCAGCAGTATAAAAATTGAGCAAGGATATGCAGCAACTGAAACTTTCATACATTGCCTATAATTATAAAACACTTTGGAAAATAATTCAATAGTTTCTTATAAATATATGCATAATTATGATTCTATCCTTCAGTCTCATTTCCATTATTGCCTGAAGAAAAAAAACAAAATCATGTTCACACAAAGACTAGTACACAAATGTTTATTTTTGTATTTTTCATAATAAACAAAAAAAGTAGGGGGGGAAATAAATACTCTTCAGTTAGTGAATTAATAAGCAAATTGTAGTAATATGTTTATACAATGGAATATTATTTATATGTAGTTATGACCTACTGATACATGCAATAATATGGATTTATTTCAAAAACATGATGTTGAATGAATGGAACTAAGCACCAAAGAATAAACACTGTGTAATCCATTTATATGAATACTTGTAGTGGCATAAACTGGATTAGTAGTTACCTAAGTCTAGGATTATAGCAGGAGAGTTGACAAAAAAGCAAATACAAGGGAAAGCTTTATGGAAATGCTTACTTAAAATAGATGCATTTTGTATATAAGTTTTATTTCACTGAAGTTGATTTTCTACAAATATCATTCTGGCTTCTCTTTCCAAAATGCTAAAATCCAAACCTCTCACTTAGGTACTTAAGCTCCAGCCCTACCTGCCTATCTATTCTACCCCTACTACTTCCTCATACTATTTTCTATAGCACAAATTAGAAACCTGTCTTTCTGGCCTCAATTCCAGTCATAGCTTAGTTCTTCTCTGAGTCCATAGGTACGTCTCTTCCTTCTCTGGACACCAAATTACTCATTTTTTAAAAATTGAAATAATGTATTGCATCCTACTAGATTACAATGGAATGAAATAGAAATCAACAGCAAGAAAAACAGGAGAAATTTAGCAAATACATGGCAATTAAACAACATACCATTATACTAACAGTGGTTCCATATTGTAGCAGAGATCCCTGATTCACTTGTAACATTCTTAAATCTTTGCAAATTACACATTTGAACATTGAACTATACCACACATCATATTAGAATAATATATTTGAATATATATATATATATATATATAAAATAGAATTTAGAGCTATAAAAACAAACAAGGCAGGAAAAATTCTTCCCTAAAGGCAGGCATAGGACAGATCTGTTTTAGTCAGAGAGACTCTGCCAAAATAAGGAAAAGCAAGTAGAATTTTAATAACTATGTATACTGGTATGATAAATTAAGATCTGTAGATGCCCCAAGTGCAAAGATAACTAATTCTCTTCATCTGCCCATTTTCTTCATGAGACTTTTATAAATATACAGCAGCACAAATGGCTGCTAGCAAAGCAAAAAAGCTCATAATATTCAGATCCAAAAATATTTTTAGAAGGGGAGGCTTGTAATACATGCAGAGCAGCTCTCATTCTCAAGATGTTTGAAATTACAGGTAAATTGAAACTACCTAAAGCTGCAACTTATCTCTGACTCAGCTTGACTACGGACAAGAGGAAGAGCATGCCCTTTTGGGGAGAAAATGATACTTTTTACAATCTCTACAGTTATTTAAACACAATTAAGATTAAGCATATAATTTTTAAATGTCAATATAAGAATAACAACTGTGAGACAATCAGGAATATGTGAACCACAATTAAGAGAACAAACAATACACATATTAAAGAAGAGTTGAAGAAAGGCAAATTTTCAGTAAAAATATAGAATATCTAAAACATCTCTCAAGGCACAGCTCATTTTTCATAAATAGGGTAAGGAAACAAGAGAGGTCAAAGTGTAACACACTTCTATCACCTCAAGAGTTAACAACTTCAGTAGACAATCTCTGGGCAAGAACAGCAACATTGTAGATGTGGATGCTAGTCACAGTGGTCATGATAAAGCTTTCCTCCAGTGACTCTAAAGACAAAGTCAATCAAGAGGATGAAGGACTTAGCTTATACCATTCACTATGTTCTTGCAAAACACATTCATAATCTTTCAGGGAAAACTGTATGGGACTTTGAGACTGCCTAGAGGTCATATTTGGAGGAAAGAAGTTTAAATTTAGTTATCATAATTAATGTAATATCGTTTATATATAAATCTAAAGAAGCATATGACTATATATATATATATATATATATATATATGTAATATATATGGTATCCAGCTCTTTTTCCATTTAGAATTAGTAGAAATATAGCCAGAAACATGTGCTATCATTTTCAATTGTTATGCATGAAGTCCAGTAAAGAAGAAATCATCATTGAGAAACTCTTGAACTTACAGTCTGGCATACATCAGACATACAATTGTGAAAGCAAGTATCATGAGAAAACAGATTGAAAAATCAGCAAAATAAGATATCACCTGAGAGTAGAAATCTTCTTTATCTCTGCCTTCTGATAACAAAATAAGTACTTCACTTTCCACCATGTTTTTGTTTTGTTTCATTTTGTTGGGGGGACTACAGTGCTGGGGACCAAACTCAGGACCTTTTGCATGCTAGGCAAGCACTTATATATAATATAAAACTTACATACAATATATTCTGCCTTATCACTTATTCTAATGGTTCATTTATTCTCTCACAATGGTTGCTCTTTTGCCTTTATCATCAAATTTTCTCTCTTCACTGGATCATTCATATAATTATAGTTGCTATAATTATGCCTATCTTATGCTAAATCTCTCAGCTACTGTTCATTTCTGTCTCTCATAAAAGCAAAACTCACAGAAAAGATTTGTCTATATTCATTATCCCACTTCTTCCCCATGTATTCTCTCATAAACAAGTCTGTTCCAATCAGACTTATTCTTACCAGGTTTGCTAATGATCTATATCTTGTCAGAGTCAATAATTGCTTATTGTTTGATTTCTCAGAAAACTTAACTACTCCTCAACCCTTCTCCTCTAAACCTGCCCCATCTCAGTAAATGTTACTGTCTTATAGATCAAGTTAATGTAAAAGATCTAGTTGTCTTTGAATTACGTCCTTTTCTCATACCCCACACCAAATCTAGTTCTGTCAGCACTACCACCAGCATAACCTATTTACCTCTTCCATTTTATACTGCAGTCTAAGCTACTAGTATTCTTTCACAGAGTTTCCTAACTGCTTTTCCTTCCTTAGCTCTTTGCCCTCTAACACCTTTTTGTTGGCAGTTATCATCCTGAATTATAAACCAAGTTATATCAGTCTCCTGTTTAAAATCTTTCCAGTAGCTTCCACTTACAATACAATCCACTTCCTTTCTGTGACTTTCAAATCTTTATGTGATCTAGCCCATGCCTATTTTTCTGTTCTCACCTCCTACAGTCTCTTCTTCTTGCATTGTGTTCCAGCCACTTTGGCCACTACTTTTTCACTTGAATATGAAAACAAAACAAAACAAAATTCCAAGCAAGATAAATAAAAACAACACTACTCCTAATTACATTACAGTGAAAGGACAGACTAGTAAAGAGAGAGAGGTAAAGGAGTTCTTCCAAAAATAACTAATTAGGCTGACATATCACTTCCCAGTAGCAACAATGGAACCCAGAGGACAGTGAATATTTTCATTGTCCAAAGAGAAAATGACTGCAAAACTAGAATCCTATATACAGAGAAGATAGTATTAAAATAATAAAATACCACGACACTTTCAGTAAAACAAGAATTCAGAAAAAATTATGAAAGATATACTTTAGGAGAAGAAAAGTGACCTTAGTTATAAGGTCTAAGAAGTTAAAAAGGCACAGGAAACAAAATTGGCTAAAAATATGAGTAGATATGAATAAAGATTGAATATTCTTTAAAAGAATATTTAATGTCATAAAATAAAATATTTTGAGTTTAAAGATGTAAAATTAAAAGATGACTTGGGAAGGGAGTACTGAGATTCAAGCTTTCGAAGATCTTTGTTTAATTTGAAAATAATGCTAATTTGATTAACCTAAGATTTTGGACTAATTTTCATGTTAAATTTCTAGAGTAATAACTAATAGAACAGAAACAGGGTTAACTTCCGAACTGTTAGAGAAAAAAAACTGGCAACAGAACTGTCTAATGCTATTGAGCCCAAGCAGTTAGTTCAGTGGTTACAGTTCAGCCATAGCAGACATTACTTCTGCAAATTTTATTTGTATTTAGATCAATTAGACTCATACAGAAAACATTGTATTTTATGGATGAACACATTGTTTTTATTTTTGCAGTACTAGGGATTGAACCCAGGACCTTCACACTGAGCTACAAATCCTGCCCTTTTATAAAGTTTTTATTTTGAGACAGAGTCTTGTTAAGTAGCTAAATTGCCCAGGCTGAGCTCGAACTTACAATCCTCCTGCCTGAGACTCCCAGAGTGCTGGGACTACAGGCATGCCCCACCATGCCCAGCTGTGGCTGCACACTTTGAACCCTAACCCAAGTAAGATGTCTTTTAAGTATAAGTAATAAAATCATTACTGGAATAGATATGATAAAATAAAATGGCATTTACAGCCCAAATGTATCACTATTTCTAAAGCCACTCAAAACACATAGTTTACCAATAGTGCACTCTCTTCCTAGACCAAAGCCTGAACCTGACTTCTTTGACTTACTGTGTAGAAGACTCATGGCACTGGGCACTCCAAATATAACACTTCCTGTTTAAATAGTGACATATGTATACATATATATGTATATATACATATATATGTATATATATATATATATGGGAGTTTTTACATGACCTCATATGATTACTGAGAAAATATTTAAAGATAGATATATTTTATAGTGTAAATGAGGAAATAGAGTCTATATCAATTAAGGTAGTTGTACAAAGTGAACTAGTTGTACATAAAGACCCCAAACACTGGTCTTCTGGCTACCTACAGAACACTCAAAAACTCCAAAATTGCCACTTTACTAAATTTGCTATTTCCAAAAGACATTTAAACATATGATTATGCAAATGTTTAATTTCCAAAATCCTTTTTTTTATAAGTTGTCTTCCCAGTTCACTTCTAATCTATATTTTTTTCAAACTATTCATAAGACTTAATTTCAGGAAAGCAGTAAATATCGATTCCTGATAAATAACTAGGAGGTGGTAGTTATGGTGCATTCTTCTTTTAATTTTCCATTTCTTTAAATTCTTAAAAAAATTATTCCTTGTGTAATCCATAACTTTGAATAATAAATGTAACTAATGCACTAATAAATGCAACTAATCCTATTGAGGAACAAATAATTAAAATGCAAGCCAAACTTTGTGCTTTTAAGTGGAAAGACATCACTAAAATCAGTTATTAATTGGTATTTAAAATTCAGGTGATCTATTTTCACATTTTAAGTGATATTAGTTTTACTAAAATTTTAAAATAAATGTTATTAAACATTCACTAAGTTAGAAAACATATAACAAATCAAATAAATTGCTATTCTGTTAAATAAATATCCATTGGGAGTAGGGGGAGCATCTCAGTGGTAGAATACTTGCTGAGCATGCTCAAAGCCCTGGTTTGATTCCCAGCACTGCAAAGTGAATAAACATCCATTGGTCTGTCTTGAACTTTGAATGGATCATTTATTCACACATAATTTTTAAAAATCATGTTTGGTCATTTGAAAACACTGGTTCATGGAGTTGTGGCTCTTCCAAATGTTAACATATTTTATTATATAATATCAAAGTTTTACCTTAATTAAAATCACTTGTGAGAGGAAGAAAAGGTCTAAAAGAGCAGGGGAATTGGGAGGGGTAGGGGAAGGGAAAAAAAGGAAAGGAAAAAATATGAGAAGAGGGAAAAAATGGAAACAAGGTCTTTGCAAATAGGGAAGGGTGGAGGGGGTGAAGGGAGGGCAAGGGAAGGGGAAAAAAATAAGAACCAAGAGACTCATGTAATGGTACAAGATCCCAATGATGAATGTAACTGTATTGTATACCTAAAATGTACCAATAAAGTTAATGGGGGAAAAAAAATCACTTGTGAGAATTAAAATCACTTTTAGAAAGCTGTCATACTTGCAATGGCAGAAAATGTTTTCAAAATTTCTTTTTAAAAATTCACATTTTATCAGGGCAAGAATAGTATTGATTGTTTCTTCTATGTGACATTTTTGAGAAAATATATGCTAAATACATGAATTTAAATAATCATTGCTTGTCAATAGATCTTTCAAAATGTGGTGCTTATGAAAAATGTGATTCACTCAGCTCAATATATACATCATAGTTTGCTATGCAGCAGAAGAGCTCACAAAGAACATCAAAATTATATATATTCAAAGTTAGAAATGTATAAAATTAATATTTATTGCTTCTTCAGCCCATTCCTAAAATGAAATCACCATCCTTTCAGCGTTTGGCAATGAAGAATTCAATAAAAGTAAGTACAGTTTAGCACCACTGCTTAGATTTATGCTAAGGTGCCAAGAGTTTTATCCACATCTTTTGTACCATAAAATGTTAACATACTAAAAATTGAAATAACCTATTAATATGATTATTAAAATAATTTTTGACTTTTCAGATCCTCTTCAGGGAGCTGCAAACCACACTTTGAGAACCATGAACTTAGAACAACTTGGATTTACCCTTAAGCTTGGAATGGGAGCAACATTCCTTTCAGTCATATAAAGGTGGAAAATACCTGAACAAAATAATTTTTAGCAAGAGAATAAAGTGAGCATACATTGAAGAAAATTGCATGGTGTGATACTGAATATGGAAGTTAATAAATTCAGCTTCAGATAACTTTAGGTACAAAATTCATAATAATCAACTATACAGTAATCAATCAAATCATTCTCTAAACTGAAAAAAATGCTTAATGTTTTATAAAGAGGAACAGAAAATCAATCAAAATAATTATTAGTATCTGAGATCCTCACTAGATCATAAGGACTTTGGAAAAGTTAATGACCATAACTTAATGTTCCATACCACTGTGTAGCAGAGTATCAGACATATTGCAGGCGTTCATCAAGTTTGGTGAATAAATAGAATTAATAAATGAAAAAATTTAAAAATACTCTCAAATTCTAGGCATGATTATTTCCAGCAAATAGAATGATGTTTCAAAGGTGATGGTATAAAAGAAGAAGCAAAGAAAGAAGAGCTAATGAAGACAATTCTGAGGAAGTATTTATCTACACGGGAGTTAAGCTGCCAATTCATTGCATTCTGCAATTTCAAGTTCATGTACCAGTTACTTAATTCCAGCATAATCTTCCACAGGAATTAACTAAAATAGCTAAGAATAATTGCACTGGAGCATGAACGGGTGTGTGGAGTTGCATTGTTTCATAAATCTGAGTCAGTGAATCATATCTATGAGTGAGTTCCATTTTCTTCTTTAAATTTTGTATTAGTAAAAATGACATCTGTTTTTAATTCATTTTCATTTCACTCTCTAAAAAGTAGTATAATTACGTAAAAATTGGTTTACCATTACCTCAACACTTAACACATTTCCAATCCTACATCTTTCCATCTAGAAAAATATCTTAGAAAGAAAAGGAAGCATTAGAGTTGGGGATTTAGCTCAGTGGATTCGCCGCCTGCTGCGCAAGCTCAAGGACCTGAGTTCAATAACCGGTACCAAAAAAAAAAAAAAGAAAAGAAAAGAAAAGGCAGCAGGAAAAGAGTAAAGAAACAGGTTTAACAAAGATCACTTAAGAAAACTTGGTTAAGTTTCTAGAATTTTGTGAGAATATGATTTTTAGTCTTATTGTTCACTTCAATTTCAGATCCAATTTAAGAATGATGAGATATTTTTCTGTCCTTGAAATTATCAAAAGCGAATAAATTCTGAAAGATTTCCAATGCACTTAACTTCAAAGTTTTTGGAATTCAAGGAAAACCAACCAAAAAAAATCCATATTCAACTTACAGTTGAAACAAGATAGAAATTCTTTTGAATTATACCAATCTACATTCTCTAGAATGTTCTACTGACAACCACTGGCTATGACAGAAACAAACTAGTTTCAAAATAACTTCCAAAACCAATATTCTCTCGTCAACCTTTTGAAAGTATTGTACGTCACAAATTTTTAAAAACATAGACTCAGAAACTGAGCAGCCTGAGTTTAGACTCCACAGTTACACTTTCTGACAGTAGGATCTAGTGTAAATTAACTTCTCCGTACCTCAGTTTTCTAAAGAATGACCTGCCTGCAAAAGCTTTTTTGATTTCCTTGCTCTTATAGAAACTATTCCCCAACTTTGTGCTCCCTAACACTGTGCTTGCGCCTCTCTATAGAACTTTTCTTTATCTCATTTTTTAGTCTATTTTTGTTCTAATCCTATCCATACAACAAGTCTTCAGATTCCTTGGAGACAATGCCTGTGTTTTATTCACTTCTATACATGATAAAGAGCGTAACACTCGACCTGGTGCATACAAGCACTCACATATTCATATTCTTAATATGTATTAAAAAGCATAAAGAAAATCAAGGACTAGACATTTATTTAAGGCCTACTATGCACCAGGACTTACAAGTGTTTTCACATGTTATTTCATTTAAATAGCACAACATTCCTTCCAGACAGCTGTTACTATTCCCATTTTACAGTTAAGGAAATTGAGGTTGAGAGAAATTAAACTTAAAAAATCTCTTTCCTGGGCCAGGGATTTAGCTGAGTGGTTCTGCCAGCTGCCTCGCAAGCACAAGGACCTGAGTTTGATCCCCAGTACCAAAAAAAGAAATCTCTTTCCTACAAGGAGTTTACAACTAGTAAGTTGTATTGTGTATATTAGTAATAACAAAAGGAACATAGGTAGTGTGTCAACATAGTGGTTTAAATAAGTTTTTCAGAAAGACAGGTTACTTCTAATGTGAATGACTTGAGAAGATTTTATGCATAAGGCCATACCTAGACCTTAGACCTAGATCTGGGCCAGTGAGGATAGGATATTTTCAGTAGATGGATATAGCCAAAGAACATTCCAAAAAGCTTATGGTTTCTCTCTGACAGACTGCTCTTCCTCTAGTCTTAGGCCCAGAGACTTTTCATTCCCCTGTAAAACACCGAAAGACTATATTGACTGTTTTTAAAAGAAACCAATGGAAATATAGAATTTAGTTAGCAAAAATTTATAGCAAGTTTTGTATTTATAATATTGCAAATCATGTTTAATAACAATGTATAATATGTATGGAAGCATTGGGTGTCAGAAATTTTGTCTGAAGTGCTCTACATAGATTCTTATTTAGTTCTTCCAACATCCCATAATTATTCTACATCACAGAAAAGAACATAGACCTGAAAAAGAGCCACACGACTCTTAGAAAGAATCATGCAAAGCAAGAGTGATCAAGAACCATGTGAATGTTAAGTAACTCCATAGCTAGCTCACAATGCTATGTGCACCATTATTTCAAGCTAAGAATCATTCGTGCTCAATTCAAAAAGCAAATCTTAACTGAAGCATATTAAGTTCTCAGGTTACACAAGCCTTTAAAACATTCAATGTTATTTGAGAACTGAAATAAACAATCAACTATTACAGAAAGTGATTTTTTAAAAAAATTTTCCCCTGACCCATTGGTATTTTGAACCACTGTATTTATATCACTCCTTGCTAAAGAAATATAAACCCTTCATTAACTCCCACTCCCACTTTGTGGCTTCTGCTTTTTGTTTTTGATATAACCTTTTCCATGTGCTCTTTCCTGGTGCTTTTGAGTTCATTTCCTCACCCCAGAGAGTGCTTTTCTGTAAACAGATCTGAGGACTTATATCTCCAAAACTATTTGATAGTAATCACCATGACAATAACCACTCACTACTATAAGGATGATTACACAATCTAAGAGTTCAATTCAATGAATATATAATGGCTTAGCTACCTTAGAGATTATGATTAATGTGTTGTACATTATTACCCCATTGCCACTTAACAATTAAGTTTTTACAGTGAAGAAGATAAGGAAGTTGACAAAGAACTTGTAACTTTACTATTACTATATCATATTTATGCAAATATTGTGGTCTTAATTCAAATTCCTGAATTAAACAGGTGCATAAATACTCTCCTTACCTTTCCAATAAGGTTAATTGTAGCTTATGCCATTACGATGTTCAATTTGAAGGTTATTCTATTCTTAGCTTTGCATCTCTTGCCTGAGGTGAAAAGCTCAATGGTAAATTTGAATAATAATGGATATGAAGGCATTGTCATTGCAATTAACCCCAGTGTACCAGAAGATGAAAAACTCATTCAAAATATAAAGGTAAGAGATAATTTTATTATCCACATATTTTTATGTCAATAACTGTTTTCACAGACACACTCACACAAGAGTTATAACTTCCTAAAGTTGCTTTAACAGTATTCACCATTTATGTAGTATTTATCTAAACTGTCAAGATTAATATCTGCTTAGTTTTATGTTTTTACTAGTTTTGTTTTTATAGTAGTCATTCCCTTAATGAATTACTAAAACACCAAACTACTAATTTTTTCAACCAGTTAATCTAATAGAAAAAAACTTCAGAGCAAGTAGGAAAATGTTTTTGTATTTTATCTTCAATAAAGCTACTTTTAGAAAGTTAAATAACTACTGTACATTTATATCACTAATCTATATTTATGCCCTAGAAGTTCATTATCTTGCACATTTCGCTGGTTCGTACTTGCTCAATTCTGAAAAACATAAAAATCTTGTGTGTCTTAAAGAAAATATTACATATTTTGAAGCTAATTTATATTATAAAGAATCCACTTGTCAACAAAAGGCAGGCTCTTTGTTGTGAGAAAAAGAAAAGTTTATTCCACTGAACAGAGACTTGAAATCAGGAGATTTTAGCAGCCAGCTAGGAAAAGACCAGTTTATCACATCTAGTGTGGATGGGCTGACAATGGGTGAGAGATAGTGGCAGCTGGCTGGGAGAGATTTCATCCCTGAGAGGATGGGCTAACACCAGGGAGAGAGATATTAGCAATTAACTGGGAAAGGAATAAGGCTTATATAGGCATTGAAGGGGCTAAGGAATCTGGGTGACATATTTATGACTTAGCTGCCCAAGGATGGTCTGGACAGATATGTATACAATTACTGGACTTTTCGGCATCAGGGGGTTATAAGCCATATTTTTCAGTCCATTTGTCTCATTTACTAGGAAGCTGCTGGTATTTGTTAAAAGCAGCCTGTTTATTTTTCCTATTGATTTAAGGCAGGGCTGACAATTTATCATCCAAATTTTGTTTGCATTACTCATTTAATAAAGACATTTTATATGTAAAACTTTGAAATATACTATGTTCTCATGAAGTGGTCAAGAACAAGGATTATTGGGTTTTTTGTATAAATGAGAAAGAGTAAGTGATTTATACACTCTATAAATGACAAAACTGGGACCTGAAGCCAATACACCTATTTTTGTTATTACTTATTGATAAAAATCTTATATGAACACACTCCATATGAGGAGGTAAGTTAAAATAAATCTAGCAAAATGTTTTAAAATTAACATCAGGTATAGAAATACATTCATTTAAACAACTCAGTTATAAGAATTTCCAGCCAGGCATGGTGGTACACACCTGTAATTCCATAACTCAGGGAGGCTGAGGCAGAAGGATTACAAGTTTGAGCTCAGTGCAGCGAGTTTAGCTAGACCCCGTCTCAAAATTAAATGAATAAAGAGGTAGGGGAATGACTGAGGATGAAGCTGTGTGAAAGCCCTGGGTTCAAGTCCCAGAAGAAAGCAAGAAAGAGGAAGGAAAGGGAAGGGGATGGGAAAGGAAAGGAAAAGAAGGGGAAAGGAAAAGAAAGGGAGGGGAGAGAAAGGGGGGAAGAAAGGGAGCGAAAGAAGAATCTCTTTTGGATTAAGTAAGCCACTTGCCAACAGGCTCCCAACCTTAATCACCTTTATATCTCATCCAGCACCCTTGTTCACATATCCAACCCATAATGCTGATTCCAGGTGTTGATAGGTAAAATACAGAAAGTTGATTGTGGGAATGTAAAAATGACTTTACAGACTGAAGAGATGTAGGAAAATTCAACCTATTTGTCATTTGGTCTTTGCAAAAATATTTGGGAAAAGCAGTACTGATTTGCTTTTTCTAGTTTGTATATACACTTTCATATTCACTTCACTATGACATTGTTACCATAGGCTTCTATTAATCTTGCCAGGAAATGGTAACTGAAGCGTCTACTTACCTGTTTAACGCCACGAAACGAAGAGTTTATTTCAGGAATGTCAGCATTTTAATTCCAACAACCTGGAAGTCACAATCTGAGTACTTAATGCCAAAACAAGAATCATATGACCAGGTAGACTACCTATTAAACTGCTTCCTATGCTTTTAAAAAATTAATACTTTTAATTTTTGGTAATTTCTAACTTAGTAATTAAATCAGTGATGTAACTTTTCTTAATATAGATTTAAAAGTGCTTGTTTTTAAAATCTCTTATTTCTGTTGCTCTTGGAATGTGTTTTTCTTTGCTTGTTCTTCTACTGTTTAGGCAGATGTTATAGTTGCTGACCCTTACCCTAAATACGGCGATGATCCCTACACACTTCAATATGGACAATGTGGAGAGAAAGGACAATATATACATTTTACTCCAAGCTTCCTGTTGACTAATAATTCATCTATCTATGGGCCCCGAGGTAAGGATATCTACTTTATATTTCTGTTCTTATTCCCAATGGAAAAAAATAACACTGTGATTAATGTTATTTTGAAAGATTTTAAGAGAAGAAAAATAGGTATTAAGTAATAACTGTGTAAAAATATGCTAGTTCACAAGGTCCCGAGTTCAATCCCTGGTACCAAAAAAAAAAAAAAAAAAAATGCTAGTTCTGTTTCAACCTATTTGTGTGAATAAGTTTAAAACCAAATTGAGTTATTTATTGGCATTAACACATTCCAACCTTTTTGATCTAATAAAAAGTGTCAAATTGTAGAGTTCCTTGACTCAGTTAGGTTGGAAGATGGGGCAGAAATAAGGAAACCATATTAAAGTATTATAACTTTAAATTTATAAATGGCAATATTCTCTCATAGGCAGAGTGTTTGTCCATGAGTGGGCTCATCTCCGGTGGGGAGTATTTGATGAGTATAATGTGGACCGGCCATTTTATTTTTCCAGAAAGAACACTATTGAAGCAACAAGGTATCATTGTGTTGAACAAATCTATTTTCAAAATTTTTCACTACGGCTCTTCAGTTTTCTATACTAAGCAAGCAAAGGCTATCTCAAATGTTTGGGTGTTCATACAGTTAATTGCAATATTTAACCTGTACCATCATTAACGTGTCCAATTAATTATGGGACTTTCCCCTTGGATTCAAGACCAATCAGGAATTGGGAATCACTTTAGTATTCACAGAAATTGTACTAATATATGTTACTGACCGAAGACAATGGAAAAAAGCTAAACCTGAAGATATCTGAGAATTGGAGTTCAATCCTGCCTACATTTTTGTTCCACTTGATTCATAACTTCTTAATAAATCTGCTTCATTCAAATCAATTAAAATGCAAGAACTTTATGGTAAATATATTTTACTTTTCATTGGAAGAAAAAAGTATTTATCATAAGGGTAAATTAGAAAACTGAAAGCCAGGTGTGGCAGCGCAGGCCTGTAATCCTAGCATTCATGAGGCAGAGGCAAGAGGATCACCATGAGTTCGAGGACAGCTTGGGCTATATAGTAAGTTTAAGGCCAGCCTAAACTACATGGTGAGACCCTCTCTCAAATAAAAGTTAGAAAACTGACTTCTTAAAGAAATGTAATTCTGGGGAATAGCCCTATACAAACAGATGACTTAAATCTTCAAGTTAAAAATATAAACACATGGAATATTCAAAAAGCATAGAAGAAAAATAGAAATCAATGTGATAAGGAAATAAGTATTTGAGAGAAAAATGAGTTAGATGAAAGAGGGCACCTAGAAAAATCTCACTCCCTATCTGCTTTGTGGTGTTCGCTTAATCTTCCCAGAGCTGCTCTTTCATAGACCAGTCTCAACCAGGACATTCATCCCTTCCACCTTCATCCCACAAATCTCCCTTGCCCAAACAATGCCTATTCATCCTTGAAATATTTCTCCTCTAAATGTCCTTCTCCTCCCTCCCTCTGAGGCTAGAAACCCTTGAGAGTGTTCCCCGCAGCAACATATCTGTGGGCTGTCTCACACTTTCATCACTGAGCAGTAATTGTACATATAATTTTATTTTCCCTGCTAGACTAAGATGCTTCTGGACTGTGGGTTTTTTGTTTTTTATATTATTTTTGTTTAATCCCATGTCCTTGGACTAGGCATAAGGTCAAAGTCAAACAAAGAATGTACCAAACAATTAATTTTCTGTAAACTAATGAAAAACAAATGAATTTCCTTATAATCAGTCATAAAGATATATTAAAAACTAGTAGTCTCATTGGCAAATTCAACTTTCAGGCTAACTCTGGAGCTTCCCTTGGAAGATATGGCTTCCCCTCTCCCTTAATCCTTGAAATACAGACAAATTTATTAAACTGGACTAATGTCATGAAATAGTAGTAACATAGAATGGCAGGAAGTTGTGCACATTTAAAGAATTCTTTCAAATTCTTTACCCATAGCTCACCCCCACTTCCTTCCAGGGACTTGATAATTATCTTTATCATCAAGACCAAAATACTATAAATACACAAACATTTCAGACAGGGCTTATTTTTATTTCTTCCTCCAGTCTACCTCATTGATTCTTAAAAGTAAATTTCCAAGTGTTCTACATATAAAAGTGTGTATTTCACACTTGAAAGCTTAAGAAAATTTTAAGCATAACGTTGACCCTCCCCTTAGCATTTAGAAGCAGTTCCTCTGTATTTCTTAATTTATTTAATCTTCACACCATCCCTGTAAGTCAGGAGATTTCATGGTTAGCCCAGAGTCCCAAAGGCAACAGATTTAGTCATGACACTAGAAACAATAACTGTTTAATAAATATGAACTAAAAACATTCTTACAGAAATTGATGGCACATAAGAGTAGAGCATTCTGCCTACTTTTGTCTAAATGGAATGTTTCTACATGATCTGTAGTCGTTGTCACAGAGAGAAAGATTTTGGGATGTTTGTGTTATTTCTGATTCTCTGTCTTCAGATAAAAGTGTAATTTGATTCTTTCATCATAGATGTTCCACTCCTATTACTGGTATGAATGTGGTTTTCAATGAATGCAAGGGAGGCAGCTGTATAACAAGGCCATGCAGACGTGACTCACAGACAGGACTGTATGAAGAAAAATGTACATTTATCCCAGACAAATCCCAGACTGCAAGAGACTCCATAATGTTCATGCAAAACCTCGATTCTGTAAGTACCTTCTAGTTCTATTCTCACAAAGAAATCTTCAGGAAAAAAAAAATTAATTAAGGAAGCTGGAAATTGAAATTTGTGTACCAACAGAGAAAGGAAATTACTCAGGCAAATAATTAGAGGTCATTTTCCCCAGCCTGTGTCAGGATGTGCCTGGAAATGATCACACCCTTTCTTATTAGCCTGTTTCTTCACTTCAGATGTAGGATTCTACCCTCCTCTTTGGAGTCACATCATAAATTCTTCCTTCATTGACTTCTGTGGACTTGTGTCAAGAACTACAACCTTACTTTTAACTTCTCTTCTAAGTATTAACCATACTACTTTTCTAAAATAACTTATAATATGGCTGTGGAAAGTACTTACATTCTAGGTTTTCCATTAGATTCTCACTAAAGCCTAATACCAACCTATTGAAAAGTAATAATGTGAAAATACATATGGGAATGTCTCCACAGAATAAACTTAAGAAAAAAGTTCACAATCCAATGTTTGATCTGAAATAGTTGGTTGATATCAAAACTCGGGCTGTCATTGTGAAGCCGTGTCACTGTGGTTGAGTTTTAGGTTGAGTTCTCTCATCTTTTTATCTGAAATTTAGCTTTCTCATCTCTTAAGTAAGCATTAAAATGCCCGCTTCACACTGTCCTGGTTGTTAGGTGTACAAAGGCTAATATGAATAAAGTATTAGCACAGAGCTTATCACAAGGTAAGCACAAACTAAACTTTATTTTTTAAATTTATAAAATATTTGGAAGATAGACCCATATATCTTTACCTGAATATGCCTGATCTTTTTATCTTCTTATGAAATTTTTATTTTAATTGATACACAACATATTTATGAAGTGTGATATTTTGATAAATGTATACCATGTATAATCATCAAATCAGAGTAATTGGCATACGACATCACTTCAAATGTTTATCTGTTTTCTGTAATGAAATTATTCAAAATCCTCTTATTACCTATTTTGAAAGATACAATAAATTATTGTTGTTTATAGGCACCATACAATGCCGTGAAGCACTAGAAGTTATTCCTCCTAACTGTAATTTTGTGCCTGTTACTCATCCTCTCCCTGTCTCTTTCTCCCCCTCCCTTCCCAGTCATTAGTGACCACTATTCTACTCTCTGCTTCCATGACATCAATTTTTCTAGCTTCTTCGTATTAATGAAATCATACAGTATTTATCTTTGTAGGCCTGGATATATCACTTAACACAATGTCCTCCAAGTTTATTCATGTTGCCACATATGATAGGATTTGATTCTTCTTATAGCAGAATAATATTCCATTGTGTGTGTATATGCCATTTTATTAATCCATTCATCTATTCATGAACACTTAAGTTGATTCTATATCTTGCTGTTGTAAATACTGCTACAATAAACATGGAAGTCTCTACTTATCTCCTTAACATACTGATTTTTGGTTTGTGGATATACCTAATAGTGAGATTTCTGGACCTCTGGTAGCTCTGTTTTAATTTTTTAAGAGAGAGCCATACTGTTGATACTAATGATTTACATTCCCATCAACAGTGTGTGACCAGTGCCTTTCACAGCATACTTACCTATTATTTCTGAAAAATTTGTATTTTTATTTCATTTTGCAGTGCTGAGTATTTTGTGAATCTGAGCAAGTGTTCTACCACTGAGCCACATCCTCACCCCTATACTTTTAATTATTTTGAACCCTAGGGCATTAATGATGAAAGGCTTGAGTGAAAAATACAGATTTGATAGTGTCTTCTAAAACAATTTTAAGGGTGAAGGTGACAAATGAGTCCTATGTTACAGCTGTGTGTCACCACTACTCTCAGCTAGTAGTTAAATATTTTGATCAAGGCTGCTCAACTAGTTTTTCTTCTAAAATTTTTTAACTAACTCAAGTTTTGAGTAGAAATTTTTTTAAAACTTCCTTCTGGAAATAGTCGACGTGCAATTTTGGAAAGTTCATTTTAATCTGCTGTATGTGGATCAACAAAGGGTAAAAAAAAAAGAGCTCAGTGTCAAAATGGACACACACAAAAAAATAATGTGACATGAAAAGAGGGTTGGAATGTGTACTTCCTGGTCCAAATTGTACATTCCAAAAGCAATTGACTATCAGGAGATACTCACACTGCCTAGCTGGAACATGAATATTAATGAAGAATATTGGACTGACATATGTAGGGCAACTAATTGTGTAAGATCTGACTGACAGCTAAAGACTATATTTTAGTTACACGTCTTGTCCAAAATAACACTAACTTCTAATTATCAGAACATAGATGAAATATATATACATAGGATCTGTATCCAAGATATAAGGTCTGAGAGATGTAAAATACTGAATATTCATTTCCCCATTTTCCTCTCCTTAATCTTCATTATTCTTACTTCATGGCTAACATTGTGTCAGGAGCAGAAAACAGAAAAAATTAAAGATAAATTGTTCTTGAGGAATTCAATTTAGTGAGGAAGGTATATAAGAAAAATATGTACAGTACAAAGTACAAAGAGCTACAGAGACATGAACCAAATGTTCTAAGGACAGCAGTTATCTGCAACTGGAGGTCGGAAAAAGGTTTCTGAAGGGATGGGTTATGAGGTACAATTTGAAAAAAAAAGGAATATGAATTTGCCAAAGCAGAAAGGAAAAGAATATTCTATGAGGGAAAAAAAAAACTTACAAAAGCGAAGAGTGGAATAAGGTAGAGATGTCATGCAAGGTTGCACAAGTTAATCACGCCTAAAGGATATGTATCACAGTCACTAAAGATTTTAATATTTACTATAAACAATTCTCAGGCAGATAGCAGTAAGGAATTTGAGAATGGGGTGTCTTTTCCTAATTTGTACAAAATTACCATTTGGATTAGTAGAGGCCCTGATAAAAGTTTCTGGCATATTCTAGGGACAGAAAGAAATTCTGTTGTAGAAGTAAAAGATAATGATGAGCAAGAGGCAGGAAAGGAGGTTGAAATAAAAAACAGGGATCTAAAAAGCTAAGATGTTCGAGTTGTACCCTCTCAGCTTTAGACTAGTGATGTGATCAGTTTAATTCTTCCAGGTGGGTAATTCTACTAATTATGGAGGATAGGATGGAGTTAGTGAGGCAGGAAAACCAGTTGGAAGGCCACAGCAACAGGCAGGTAAGATACTTGAACTAAGACAGTGGCAGTGGTAGGGGAGAGAGGACGAGGTTTGATAGACATTTCATAACAGCTAGAATTAATCATGAGTCACTGCTTTGATTGCAAACTATATTTTTCTCCTATCCAATACAATCATATTTGGGAGATGTAAATCAGAGCCATACCAGAAACAAAACGAACTCCTAAAATTTAGACAAACTTCATAATTTAGTTCTTCTAAATCTGAGCTTATATCTGGATTTTTGTGTTGGAAGAACATTAAAATAATGAAATGATACAATGAAAGTAGTTCTTACAAGCTGAGGTTTACTGCAAGATGATTTCCTTCCTGAATACTCCACCAATTTTTGAGAAAATTTTTCTGTTATTATGTTTTCAAAACTTACAGGATTTTCAGAGATTCTATAGTAATAAAACATTCATTAGCAGAATTATAGGACTTAATTTACCATTTTCCACTAATGAAGAAATAATTACATTCCTCATTTTCTCCACATACATTGATTACTTTTAAGGGACTGTTCTTTTACTCATGTCAAAATTCACCAGAGCCAGTAACAATCCAGATTGTTAGATTATCCATCCTGAAGTCTTTCAATCAGCTGTGAAGACATGTAACATATTTAGAAAGAAAGCTATTTACTTCACTCACATTTAGGGAACAACTAGATATCTCCACAAATTTTGTTTCTTTTATCTTAACTTAATTCAAGACCCAAAAGTCTAGAAGGGAAAATAAGAAGCTAACGTTAGCAAGTCCCAACCTGCCACCATCCTCCGCTGACGTGATCTACCTACACCTAAAAATATCACCAAAAACTTTACCAAGACATGACACCTTTACCTTGCTCCTACTCCTTCAAGTATGCAAAATGGGTGTCACAGTGTTTGGTTATGAAGTAATTCTGGATTTTTAGGAGATAAAATCCAGCTAGCTACATATTTGGAAGGGAAGGAAATGCCTCACAGTTATTGCAATATCGTGTTCTAATTTATTTTTTCCAGGTGGTTGAATTTTGCACAGCAAAAACACACAACACAGAAGCTCCAAACCTACAAAACAAAATGTGCAATCACAGAAGCACATGGGATGTAATCAGTGAATCTCCTGATTTTCAGAATGCAGCTCCTATGACAGGAACAAATCTATCACCTCATCCTACATTTTCACTGCTCAAGTCCAAACAGCGAGTAGTCTGCTTGGTACTTGATAAATCTGGAAGCATGTCGACAGTAAGACAGTTTTTTGCTAACTCTCTTAAGTATTTAAATGGAAATATAACTTAATCATAGGTTTGATGCTAGTAAGCTAACACATATATTTCTGTTGTAGTAAATTTCAGTACAACAGTTTTAGATAAGTACTAGAATGTATTAAAACAAAAATAAGTGCTACATTAAGGCTGCTATAATTTTTATTCCTTAACTTTTAGTTCTAACTAGCCAGAAAAATATAACCAAACAAAAAAACTAAAAATTAACCACAATTCTACCATTGAACATATCATCCCACTCTTTTATTTGTTAATGTATTTTTCTTCTTCAAAAATGTGATTATACTTTATATGCTTTGTAATCTGTCCTTTTTACATAATATATCTTAAACACTCCCCAAGTAAAATATTATTCCATGACATAATTTTTAATTCTTGTGTCACATGTATAATACCTTAATTTAGTCTAATAATCCCTATATTGGATATTTTGGAGGTTTTCAACTTATTACTATTTTTAAAATACACTGCAGTGAACATCTTTGCATGCATTGTTTGTTTTTTGAGACAGAGTTTCCCTATGTAGTCCAGGCTGGCCTTAGACTCATTATGTACCCCAGGTTGGCCTCAAACACACAGCAATCCTCCTGCCTCAGCCTCCCAAGTGCTAGGATTACAAGCATGCATGACTACTCCCAGCTGCATGCATTTTTTAAATTATCTCCTTAAAAGAAATTATTTTCTCTTTTTTTTTTTTTTTTTTTGGTACCAGGGATCGAACTCTGGTCCTTGCCGCTTGTGCAGCAGGTGGCGAAACCACTGAGCTAAATCCCTGGCCCTCCTTAAAAGAAATTATTGGATATATAACTATTAAAGGAGTATGGAATTTTAAGGTGTTTATAATTCATAATGATTGACTTTTAATCTTTTAATTTTCTAATTAAATGGAGTAGCTTTTCAAATACATTCATCAATTATCATGATCTCTGACCCACTTTGTCTTTCAAGATTTGAAGTCTCAGGAGGTGTTCCCGCGTTTTTTTCTTACAGAAAGATGGTCTTGGCTTGTCTCGTCTCATTCGAATGAATCAAGCAGCAGAAATGTACTTAATTCAAATTATTGAAAAGGGATCCATGATTGGTATGGTCACATTTGAAAGTAATGCTACAATCCAAAATAACCTAATAAAATTAACTGACGATAGTGCTTACCTAAACATCACTGCAAAACTGCCTCAAAATGCTGGTGGTGGAACTTCAATTTGCAGTGGACTCAGAGAAGGGTTCCAGGTAAAATAAAACCTTAAAATCATAATATCACTTGCCATATAATATTACTTTTTATTTTCTCCATTTACCTTTGAACAAGGAGCATGAGTTCACGGGTTCCTCATTTAATAATATTCTGGCCTGATCAAGGTAAATCATTTTTGGGAAGAAAAACAGTGGCATGTCTGTCCTTCAATCTGTTGTTTACAGAAAGAGATTCTCTGCATCTGTTTGTTTCACTGGCATCTTCCTGAGGTACTAAGTGGCACTGGGAAGTGGATAAGTAAGGGGAGAAAGATCTAGTGGGCACAGAGTCATGATCTTATTGAAGAGCTCCCCATTTCTCTAGCACTTCCATAGTCTGAATTTCTATGGTTACAAAATGATCCCATTAAAGGGACTGTGTAAGAGAGAAGTTAGTAACATTTCATGTTATGGATAAGTCCCAGTTCATTAAGTTAAATTGACATTTTATAATCATAGAGATGGAGGTGGCTCCTCAAGCGGTGTAGGATCAAACCAAAAGAACATACCCTAGGTGGAAGCTTAATGAAATCAAAATTGTGAACTCAAAAAATCAGGAGCAGCTGTTGAGCTCTGTAGCCAACTGCCTCCAGTGTCATTTACATTTTTTCCAACCTAAGTTGCCTCCACTTAAACCCATTGTCAGGTTTCAAGTCACAAAAACAGAAAACTATTTCCTTTACTGATCCTCTCCTTGTCTCAGTTAAGTAATCACTACTACTTTTATCCAGTCCACCAAAAATACCATCTCTTAACTTTCCTTGTGCTGCCTATTTTTCATAAAGCATATTGGTTTTAAAAGCCTGATATCCTGACTCTCTTGGGTAAGTAATTCAATTCAGAAAACCTGTTTGTGCAACTCGGAAATGCAAGTATTAATGGTACTTATTTAACTCTATAAAATAAGTAAAATACTATAAAATACTAGAATTCTATAAAATAAGTAAATGCTTAAGAATGGCTTGCTAGGGGGTGCTGGGGATTTAGTTCAGTGGTGCCACTCCCTGCCTCACAAATGCGAGGTCCTGAGTTTGATCTCCAGTACCAAAAAAAAAAAGAATGGCTTGCTACTACAAAAATAATTATAATTTTTATCTGAGACAAAGATG
>NW_004624742.1:10831836-10905401 GCF_000247695.1 Heterocephalus glaber | reverse complement strand
AAATGATAATTTTCAAAGCTTCAATTTGAACAGTATAAAACATCATATATTTATTTATATTTATTATAAAAAGTATTTATATTTATTATATATTTATATTAATTTATAAAATGTGACAAGTACTGTATATTGAGAATGTCTACATGTTTATATATAATTGTTTTATATGTATTTTTAAATCTATTTTACTGTATATCTTATGATATTTAGATCACAAAATCTATTGCTGAATATGTACTGACAAATTACATTCAAGTTATAAACAGCTCTTAATTACATAACGAATGCATATCAATATTTAAACATTTTAGTTATAAAATCATAACAATATCAGTTAACATTTATTGACCATATTCTGTATTATTACGTATGTTGAATGCTTTACATGCATAATCTCATATCCATACTATTACTTTGTGAGTCGGGTAATATTAAGCTCATTCTGTACATATGAAAACTGAGGTTCAGAGTAACTAAATCTTTCTCAAGGTCATATAGTCAATAATTGATCTAGATTCAGATCTAGGATTCAAAATTTGGTCTTTTTGACTACAGAATCCATAAACTTAATCACTAAACTAAGCTTTCTATAGAACGTGTGTGTGTGTGTGTGTGTGTGTGTGTGTCTTGAGACAGGCCAAACTAAACATTAGTTATTCCATTCAGCAAATGGCAGAACTGTAATTTCATCTCTATGTATCTAATGTCAAAAATCTTAGCTAATATTCTTAGTAGAAAAAGTCGGGAAATTTTTTCAATTATAATAATTGGTAAGTTCATGAACTTCCTTCTTCATGGCAAGTCAATAGTTTTTCTGGGAAATCCTAGAAATTGCCAAATAAAATACATTTTAAAAGCACAAACATCATTTAACCTCACAAAGTAACCTTTGGACATGACATTGCAAGTGCTATTCATTCTGCGGCCTTCCAGAACTGTGTGGATCACTTGCTTCTACCCCAAGTGTCTCCTACAATCATAACAGCAACTAATATTCACTGAGTACTTACTGTGTGCCAGAATTGTTCTAAGTATTTATTCTTCCTCTCTTGGGCAGCAGGAAATATATATATATATATATATATATATATAAAATATATAATATAATATGTATAATGTGTGTGTTAATACTCTAGCTTTAGAAACTTATACATTACATTCATTCCCATATGCCAACTCAGTCTGAAATGATAATGCAAAAGGTTTCCTTTTGCTTACTCTGATACATAAGACTAAAGACTTCTCCAAAACTAAAAAACAAGTTTATTCTCAGTTTGCATTTATTCAGAAATGACTTTCTATAATTAATAACCTGGCTTTTTACTACTAGGTAATTACCAAGAGTAACCAGAGTACTACTGGTTCTGAAATAGTATTGCTAACAGATGGGGAAGACAGTACAATAAGCTCATGCTTTGAACAGGCCAAACAAAGTGGCGCAATCATCCACACCATTGCTGTGGGACCTTCTGCTGCCAAAGAACTGGAAACCCTGTCAGATATGACAGGTAAACCTTTGGAATAGAGTTTAGATAGAAAATAAATTTCTAGTCTCTCCCATTCCGAGGGCTGTTTCTTCATAAACTATAAAGCTGCTCAAATGTTTCCCATCTAAAATTAATATTTGTCCTTTCTCTGTCTTTCACATTAGTTTCTCTTTTTTTCTCCACTCCTTCATATACCAACTTCTCAAATAATTCAATATTTTCTGTACTTTATTCACTGCTCATCTACCTTTTGTCAATACTGCTAAACAGAAACTTCTTTCCCTATGGTTACTCACCAACCACAAAATTATTGCTTAGTTCCAAAATATCATTCAGTCCTACAGTGAAGATTTAGACATTTCTGTTTTATAGAAGAGGAAATGGAAACCTAGAGACTATAAATGTTTCACCCAAGGTCATAGTTAGAGTCCTGAATACCAACCCAGATCTCTTTCCATCATCCCACTCTGCTCCCATCCTCCCACTGCATTCTAACCAGCCTTCACAACCCCTGCCTGGGTGACTTCAATAGTCTTCCAAGTGGCCTTTCTGCCATTTATCAGTTCAATAAGTATGTGTAGATTGTCTTATTTGTGGCAGTCACTTGTGTTCATTCTTGCCCTGTACAATCTATTCTTTCCTAATTCCTCACAACCAAATAAACTCTGTATTCATTAATTCTTATATTATCTTTTTTATGCAATTAATCACTTTTTGCTGTATTCTAAATTGTCATTCTCTAATTATTTTGGTATGTTTCTGATCCAACTAGAAAAATAAGCTGCTGGTTCATAAGAACTATCTTAAATTTCATTTGTACATTATTTAGGGCTTAGCTTTACTAATTGGAACACACTTAACATTTGATGATTGATATAAAAGAACAATAAAATGATCTATTCTTTAAGTATTCCTTCATTCTTATTTACCTTACTTATTTTGAGCAATGTTTTAGTTATTGTGGGACTAGTTGAGAGACTGATATACAAAAAGTACGTGAAGTTCTTACAAATTCATCTTTTAAATTTAAAAGAAATGTTAAATAGATTTTAAAGTATATTAATTACTTCAAAAAATATGACTTTTCCATTTAAAACTCCATTTTAGGAGGACATCGTTTTTATGCCTATAAAGACATAAATGGACTTATTGATGCTTTCAGCAGAATTTCATCTAGAAGCGGAAGCATTGCTCAGCAGCCTCTTCAGGCAAGTAATGTTAAGACAATTCCTTGCTTTCTCACAGTTGTAATAAATTTCTATTATCCAAATTATCATTTTTTCCTTCTATAATTAATATTTTGCCTAAAAACATTTCAGATGTGCAGAACAAAAATATCCTTACTCAATTTCCTTTTCCATGACAATTATCACCACCTTTTCTTTTGCATTCTTTTATTTTTTAAAATTATACATATTATTTGGAAAATCCTTTAATTCTTATTTTAACTGAAATCTAAAATTTAAAATTACCTTGACTAGGGCTGAGGATTTAGCTCAGTGTTTCCGCTGCCTGCCTCACAAACGCAGAGATACGAGTTCAATCCCCGGTACCAAAATAAATTAATTAATTAATTAATTAATTAATTAAAATTACCTTGACTAACTAAACTTGGAAATCCCATTGCCTGTAATAACGAGTACATTTTATGTTTGTTTTTGTTTGTAATAGTTGGAAAGTAAAGCCTTGAACATTTCAAGGAATGAATGGGTAAATGGTACAGTGCCTGTGGATAGTACAATTGGAAATGACACTTTCTTTGTTGTCACCTGGACAATAAAGAGGCCAAAGATTATTCTTCAGGATCCAAGAGGAAAGATATATGAAAACTCAGACTTCCAAGAAGATAAGCTAAATATTTGGTCTGCCCGTCTTCGAATACCAGGCATCGCAGAGGTAGAGCTATTCTTTTATTTTCACGTGTTTTATTAGTCAGTTCCTGTGCTGAAAAAATAAAAACAATATCTTATACATTGTCAATGTTAAAACAGCAACAGATCATCTGTCATAAAACAAAGCCAAATAAAGTGATACAACCACACTATTTACTAGGTTGTAAAATCAAATATTGAAAATATTATTATTCTGTTAAATTGCTAAATAATTTTACATCCCAAATTTAAGAGTAGGAAAATATTACAAAAGCTCTTACAGAGATTTTTTTTAATTTTCAGACAGGCAGTTGGACTTACAGCCTTCAAAATAAGAATGTCAACTCTCAGTTGCTAACAGTGACAATGACCACTCGAGCAAGAAGTCCCACCACACTCCCAGTAATTGCAACTGCTCACATGAGTCAAAATACAGCAAATTACTCTAGTCCAATGATTGTTTATGCACGAGTCAGTCAAGGATTTTTGCCTGTTCTGGGAGCCAATGTAACAGCTATTATAGAAAGTGAAGATGGAAATCAAGTAACATTGGAGCTCTGGGACAATGGAGTAGGTAATAAGAATCTGCATCAACTTTTATTGAACTTTAAATTCTCTCACAGGATTCCATGATGTTAAAATGAATATTTTCTGTATGTACTTATTAATATTTCACAATAAATTACCTTTAATTGTAATGTTTTAAAACTTTTCACTTAGTTATCTTGACAAAGCACGAACACAAGAATAATTGTCTTCTTTAAATGTCATGAACAATTTTACTTTTTCCATGGAACTTTTTATTTAGTTTTGTATGGTTATTTGCAGTACTGCAGATTGCATGCAGGGCCTTCACACTGAGCTACTTACCTGGCCCTTTTTTGTATTTGTTTATTTTGAGATCAGGATATCACTAAATTGCTAATTGCCCAAGCTGAGCTTAAACTTTTGATCCTCCCACCTCAGCCTCCAGAAGACTGAAATTACAAGCATGTGCCCCCCATATCTGGCTTCCTTGAAAGTTAAGAGTACAATTTTCCCCCATTTTCATTTGTGTCAGTGTTTCACATGTGCCTCCGCCCGCTAGTTATATTTTCCATACATATTTTCCATTTCTTTTATGAAATAACAGTAACAGCTAATACTAATTAAATGCCTACCATAAATTAGACTTTGAACCAAAACAGTGTCATCCCAAGGTTCATGTACTGAAAACACTGTGCTATACTATCTTCCAAATTGCTGACATCACCAGTGGTCATTTTTAGTTTATCGGATGGCTAATTATTACATTTCAATGTCTAGGTGCTGATACTGTCAAAAATGATGGCATCTACTCAAGATATTTTACAGATTACCATGGAAATGGTAGATACAGCTTAAAAGTTCATGCCCAGGCAAGAAAAAACACAGCTAGACTAAGTTTAAGACAATTGAACAAGGCTCTTTATATACCTGGCTATGTTGAAAATGGTAAGTAGCATTGAAATAGATATTGTAACTTATTTAGGTAAATTGCATGTGACAAACATTGAAAATACAATGTACTAGGGAGAACACAAGTATATCATCTGTATTTTTTCAAACTCGTATTCCTATTAGTGGACCTAGTACAGTCTGTTTCCATGTTTGGTTCACAGCCCCCTCAGTTCATTTCATTTACAATGAAATAAAAATTTACATCTCCTACGTGGCAAACACTGTGCCAGATGAAGGAGCTACAAGGTGAATAAGACACAATCCCTGTCCTCAAAGAATTTACAGTCAAGTACTATAGAAAGACAAGTTAAAAGAGAGTTTTAACTTGGTATACTATCTCCTTGTTGATTTCAAAATGATATTAAAATGCTTTTTTGCACTAAAAGCTTCACTTTTTAATGTTTACCATCAATCAGCACTAACTCTCTACAGCTGCAAGATCAGCTTACAAAATAAGGAATAAACATGGCAACAGGAAAAGTTACAATATTACTCTTTGTTTGTTTCTTTGTTTGGTAGGCAAAATTATAGCGAATCCACTCAGACCAGAAGTCAAAGAAGATGTAGCAGAAGCCAAAGTGGCCGACTTCAGCAGAGTAACCTCTGGAGGGTCATTTACTGTGTTAGGAGCGCCTCCTAATGGTAACCATACTCCTGTGTTCCCACCCGGTAAAATTTCAGACCTTGAAGCTAAGTTTAAAGGAGATCATATTCAACTTTCATGGACTGCCTCTGGCAATGTCCTTGATAAAGGAAAAGGTAAGTTTAATACTAAGTTTTTAAATATCCTATGAGAAATCCTATTGACTTTCATTTGCTGGAAATTTTCTACTGTCTCATTTATAAATAACATTTATAAGTGTCTACAATATACCATTATGTATTTATTTTAAACTGTGAAAGCTGAAGGGCCAAGAGTTAGTGAATGGGTCCAAGTTATTTCTATGTTTAGTAATAGTGTTGTAACCCAGTCTTATCTGTTAGATTCTGTTGCGCCACTCTGCCTCTCATAATCTGAGCCATCTTAAAATTACTTTGAGAAGACTGAATTAATAGTTTTTGGTTACCTTCTTTTCTCTCTAACAAAGGAAATTTTTTCTAACTATCTCTGTACTTGCCCAATTTTATTCATTTGTTGACGTTTTGTTGAATTTTCAAACACTATTAGGTCCCTAGAAACAATCTGTACTCTCAAGAATCAGTTGGATAGAGAAGACACCCAGGTAGACAGATAATTTCATAAAATGTTAAGAGACAGGCTGCTATATGCACAGAATGATATGACAGCTCCTGATGGGCCACAAGCCCCCATTTGAGAGTTAGGATCATGGGGCATATCTTAAAAGGCTTTCTAGGGGAGAGTATCACAGGTTACAATAAACGACTTACTGTACATTTTCAAAACAAAAGATACTTTTTAATCTTTCATTCACCATAGAGCATTTTCCAACCTATATTTCTTTTTATCATTATTATACAAAAAAAAAAATCTTTCAGGGCCAGGGAGTTAGCTCAGTGGTTCCGCTGCCTGCCTCACAAGCACAAGGTCCCAAGTTCAATCCCCAATACCAAAAAAAAAAAAATCTTTCAGCAGCCTTGGAAACATAGAATGACTCTAAGTAGATCTTTTGTTTTGTTTTGGTTTGGTTTTTTGTTCTTGTTTTTTTTTGAGACAGGGTCTCACTATGTCGTTCAGGCTGGCCTTGAATTCACTGTGTATCCCAGGCTGGCATTGAACTCCCAATAATCCCTTGGCTCAGCCTCCCTAGAGCTGGAATCACAGGTGTGCGCCACCACACCTGGCACAAGCAGATTTTTTTGAACTTCAATGTGGGAAACTTATTGTGACCACTTCTGAAAAAACATTATTTTCTTATAATATCATCTTTAAACAAATGGCAGAATTAAAGTGAAAAAGACCAATACTGCCACAGAAAAAGCCAAAAATGAACCTACCTCACTAAACATTAGTTCTAATTTCAATTCAGTGAAGACCAACCCATCAGTGCAAAATTGGGTTCATAATAAATATTCTTCATGCTGAGTATAGGAATTAACAGTAGGAGCAATGCATTACTTATGGACACTGAGAAAAAGTTTCTCCATGTATAACCATAAATGTCTAAACTGTCATGCTATAATCACTCTTTTCTGTGACAAAGGAAGAGGTAAAAGTACCTGAAATGTTACCTTCATGCATTGCAAAAGTCAGGGAGTAGTGTTCTCTTAACGCATAAATGAAAACCTATATAATGTTGAATGAAGTACTTTAATTCTCTAGGATACAATTTCTATACCTGTCAAATATGCAGATTAGACCAAAAAACCTAGAATTACTAAAGCAAGAATATATAATTCCAATATTTTATGATTCTCTAACTTCATCGTTTTGGGTATCAACTATATTGTTGGCCAACAAGTAATTAACGAGATCAATTACATGCCCAGCAAAGGATCAGGATGATACAAAAATACATTTAAAAAATTGTCTCTGCCCTCAAGATTTATAGGATGACATTAGAATGGAAAATTAAATTTCCACAAAGCAATCTGAAAACTACATGCCATGCAATAGTTTATGGTGGAGAGTCATTGGGGTGGACAAAATCCTTGACCAAGACTTCACGAGAAATCACACGTTGGCTAGGCCTGGAAGAATGCATAAAATATGCATAGAGAGAGAGAAGGAGTCGCATCACAGGAACCAAAAACACATAATCAAGCTCAAGAAAGCAAAATTTTACAATGGAATGTTTAAATTAAAGTAAGAGATTGATAATACATAGATCCACCTACATGGGGTGCAGGGTTTGTGTGAAGAATGGTAGAATGGATTGAGGAAGTGTATACACAGAGAAACTATTAAACAGAATACCAGAATTTTTAAAAATCACTTAATCAAAGTTATCCACTACACACTTGAAATATCTTGAAAATTTCCTGAAAACATAAAATAGTCTTCATATCAGAAAAGGGACATTAGATTTTTTTATTCTCACATTTCAGAATGTAAGAAGACATTTTTTTGAATTTCAAGAATTCAATTTCAAGAATTGAATTTCAAGAAGTGCAAAATGAAACATGTGGGCCTACTCCTTTCCTTTCTTAATAAAATAATAGATGTAATGACTACTATATCATTCATTAATTTACTATTTATTAAATTATGCAGAATAATTTTAGTACATTATCCTTTACAGTGCTCCCTACTATAATAGTAGGCACTTGATAAATTCTTGGTAAAAAAATTGAATGACTAAATATTTTACAGATTATAAAAAAGATGGAAATAAGAGAAGTTAAATAAATTTTTGTTGCATAGCTAGAGAGCAGTAGAATTGGGGTGTTAATCAAGGTCTGTCTAGCTACTGAGCACATATTTAATTACTACACATTACAGCCTCTGCCTTCTACTTCTTTTTACCCTTACTTGTTTGCCTCTCTTACTCATCCTCCTATTATCCCTTTTCAATTTAATAAGAAATAATATAAATGTAATATACTAACTGTCATTACTGTCTCTGAACATTTTTGTATCCTGCGTTCTAAATTAAAAAGAGGATTCCACTCTTTATATTTCTCTTTTTTAATGAAGAAATCTAGGTTAAAACAAGTACTATATGATACTGAATTAAATTTTTCTGTGATTAGATAAAAAGCTGTTTGTATGTCTGTTCTTAAAGAAAATGGAATAAACAGACAAAAACTATAACTTGGATTTCCAGAATTAAACTCTGGTGTGCATTTCCGACCATCCCTGTACATAAGGCAGTTGGTGGCAATAAGGTATTCCAGTACTTTTAATGTACATGAAGTCTCTATTTGTTTTCCAGCTGGTGGTTATATTGTAAGAATAAGTAAACGTTTCCTGGATCTCCAAGAAGACTTTCACAATGCTACTTTAGTGAATACCTCAAGTTTGATACCTAAAGAGGCTGGCTCAAGAGAAAATTTTGAATTTAAACCAGAATCTTTTAAAATAGAAAATGGCACCCACGTCTATATTGCAATTCAAACCATCAATGAAGCCAATCTCACCTCAGAGGTTTCTAACATTGCACAGGCAACCAAGTTTATTCTTCCACAACAATCCAGTGCTCCTGCTCTGTGTTCCAAGATACCTTCTCTCAGTGTGGCACTTTTTGGATTTGCTATGATTTTGTCTTTATTTTAAATGAAAAACTGTATTAGAGCTAAAGTGCCATGTTTTACAAACTTGTTAAACATTTATTTGGAATTAATTTACTATACTCATTATCTACTATAAAATTCTTTGAAATTTAAAAGTAATTTCCTAATAATTTCAGTTAATTAATAAAAATTGAGTTGCTAAATGCAAATCAAAATAAACGTTTCCTGTATTTGAACAACTCATTAATTTTTAACATAATAGGAAGATATAGGGCCAGGGATTTAGCTCAGTGGTTATGCCACCTGCCTCGCAAGTGCAAGGTCCCAAGTTCGATCCCCGGTACCAAAAAAAAAAAGAAGATATAAATTTGTATTTGTGGGCTTCTTCAATATTTTCAGAGTATGCTATAAGCTCATTTGATGTAGTAAACTCATAATTTATACAAGCCATTTGAAAATAAATGTACACAACAGCAAATAATTTTATAATAAAAGTATACTCCATGCTTGATTATGAATACTTCATATATACATAAACTGTAATCAAAAAGTACTATAAAGAATTTTTCAATGAAAAGTGGTCTATAATGGTAAGGTCAAATATGTTTTCTTACCATTTATTAAAAGCGACCTATGAAAGTTTCATTCTTGGGCAAAAATAATGGCTAGCAAGCATACTTTTTCATATAAATTGTGGGACACCAAAATGTAGTCCTATTTCTAATCTGCGATCATATTAGGTCCTAAGAAGAATTTCGCAATGCTACTTTAGTGAATACATCTAGTTTGATACCTAAGGAGTCTGGCTCAGTGGTCCTAAGACTATTTCCAAGATGTCCCATTAGGGCAGGAAATTTTTTCTTTGCTGCATCCTTAGCATCTAGAACAATACTTGATATGTAGAATATAGTCAATAAATATTTGATAAAGTTAGTCAACATCTTTATACTCTCAAAAGAAATCCAGATTTTACCCCATTGCATCAAAATACCCATACAATATCGTGTGTATCTGGTACTGTGAGAATTAATATGATAAAAACTAACCACTAATAATATTCATCTGAGCCAAAAGATAAAGCTTCATAGAATTAATTACATATTACCCAATAGAATTTATAAGCTATCTAATAAAACATAAGTTAAGCTATTCGTATTTCGATGGTGTGATTTTTCTGAGAGAGACACTGTTAGATTGGAGGAAAATCCTTTGTTTATAGGCAAGATTTCAAAACCTTTTTGAATCTCTGAAAGGCATTAGCTCATGAAATCGTGACACTAGCAAACCAAATTCAGAAGAATATATCAGAAGTAATAATATATCATGACCATGCTGAGCTTATACAAGGAATCCAAAGATGAATTAATACTAGAAAATCACTGTACTTTACCACATTAATAGATTTCAAAGAAAATGTATGTGATCACTTCAATGCATGCAGAGAAGTATAATTCAACCAATATTTGTCACTCAAATCAAGACTTTGAAAACTATTAAGCTAATATTTTAACCTTAAAGTCCAAACTCTGATCATTTAAAAATAAAACCCAGGCATGATGGCACATGCCTATAATCCCAGCACTTGGGAGGCTGAAGCAGAAGGATCATCTTGAGTTCCAGGCCAGCCTAGGCTAAATGGTGAGTTCAAGGCCAGCCTGAACTTCATAGCGAGACCCTATCTCAAATAAATAAATAAATAAATAAATAAATAAACAAGTAAATGTAGAGATGAGAAATTAGACATCAGAGAGTTAGAATTCTAAATTTCTAGAAAAGTAAATAATTAAGAGTTCATACATCAGAAAAAATATTGTTATGAAAGCCTTACAGAGTCAAGATAGTAATTTATTCTTCTATATACAGCCACTGTACTAAGCTATTTGTACAAAGCATTAGCAGCTACTCAAGAAAGTAAAGTTCTAATGTAATAAGGAAAAAAGGGAATAGAAAATGTAGTAATTTGAAAAAATATACACAGCTGTAATTATTGCAGATGGTATGAAAAAATACAATAGAATCGATGAACAATTCAAACTAATAAGAGAGTTCTGAAAAGTTACAAGATCAATTTATAAAAATCAAGTCCTGATACCTAAAAATCTTATTAGTCATCACTTTCATCCTCACAGGAAAACAAACTGACCTTCAAAAAAGAAAGAAAACTGAATAAGGAGTCATGCTGCATTATCTTTCTGATGATTTGCTTCATTCTGTGGGCAAGTTATCTTCAGGATTTTTTCATTGATGTTTGTTAAAGAGATTGGCTTATAGTTCTCTTTTTTGGTTGGGTCTTTTTCTGGTTTTGGACTCAGGGTAATTCTTGCTTTCAGGAATGAGTTTGGGAATAGTGCTTCCCATTCAATCTTATGAAAGAGTTTGAGGAGTACTGAAATTAGGTCTTCTCTAAAGTTCTTATAGAATTCAGCAATGAATCCATCAGGACCTGGGCTTTTATTAGTTGGTAGTTTTTTATTACTTCTTCAATTTCTCTGACTGATTTTGAATTATTCAGGATTTATATCTTCTTGGTTTAGGGTGGTAGTTCACATATATCTAGGAATTTATCCATTTCTTCTGAATTTTCTATTTTATGAGTCCCACAGTAGTTACTAATGATCTGAAATTTGACAGAATCCATTATGATTTTCCCTTTTTCATTTCTAATTGCACAGACTTGGTACTTTGCTCTCCTTATTTTGATTAAGATTGGCTAAGAGGGCCAGGGATTTAGCTCAGTGGCACCGTGCCTGCCTCGCAAGCACAAGGTCCTGAGTTCGATCCCTGGTACCAAAAAAAAAAAAAGATTGGCTAAGAATTTGTCTTGCTGTTTAATCTTTCAAAGAACCAACTCTTCATCAATTCTTTATTTTTTTGTCTCAATTTCATTAATTTCTGCTCTGACATTCAAAATTTCCTTCCTCTTACTCACTTTGGATTTGGATTGCTCTTGTTTTTTGAGGAAGGACACTGAGGATCATCATTAGGTTATTTATTTGAATTTGCTGTTTTGCTGATGTGGGAATACATTACTATAAACTTCCCTTGTAGGACTGCTTTCCTTGTGTCCCATAGGTTCCAATATGTTGTACTGGAATTATTATTTGATTGTAAGAAGTGTCTAATTTCTTTTTTAATTTCATCTGTGATTTGTTGTCTATTCAAGATAGTATTATGTAATCTCCATCTGTCTGCATAGTTTCTGTAGTATCTTTTGCCATTGATTTCTAGTTTCATTGGTATTATGATCTGATAATATACATGGGATAATTTTAATTATTTTATCTTATGCTTTATGCGTGCTTTATGGGCTACTGTTATGGATTGTGTCTAGATGTCCTCCCAAAGCCTTATGTGGTATTAGGTGGGGCTTTTCCAAAGATGGCTGGATCTAGAGTGTGTGATGCTGGGATTGATTCATGGTACAATGCTAGGTTCAAGAGCAGTAAGATTAAGTGTGTGAGTGCTACCCACTCTAAGTAGCTTAGCTAAGACACAAGGGATAGAAAGAGCTGTGTTTGTCTCTTGCTTGCTTTGCTACCTTCTGCCCACCATGAATTATTTCTCCTCTGAGATACTTGTTTTCCATGCCCCCCTGCCTTGGAGCCAGCCAATTATGGATTGAAACCTCTTCAAACTGTGAGGTAAATAAACCTTTCCTCTCATAACTTTGGGCATTGGGTATTTTGTCTCAGCAATAAGAAAAGTAACCAACACAGAATTTGGTACCAGAGAAATGAGGTCATTGCTGTACCTCACCATGTGGTTTATGAGCCTTTGGAGCTGGTTTGTGGGAAGGGGAAGAGTTAAGAAAGGTTTGGAGATGCCAGGTGAAAAGTACAGATGGAATGGCTCAGGTTGGATGTGATGGGAGATTCTGGTCAGAGCTCAGAAGACAAGAATGCTGACAGAAATTCTGCCAGTAAAGGCCTAGCTCAGAAGGTTTCCTCTGGGAAGAAGGACTTCATCGGCTGTTTGACTCCAGACAATGTATTTTATGCCTTGGGAGAAAATTTGTCTGCATTTTCTCATGTCCAGAGATTTTGCCCAAGACTGAGATTAAGGGCAGCAGATGAATTAATCTGGCAGAAAAAAAATTTAAGGCAGTCTAATGTTGAGGTCATGGAATGGCTAGTGTTAGAGGCTTTTAACCAGATTTATGTTGCAAATTAGGACCAAAGAGCCCAGCAGCATGATTTAAAATATTTTGAAAAAATAAATAAATACATTGATTATTTAATTAATTAAATATTTTAGTGGACTTTTTTTTTTTGGTACTGGGGATCAAACTCGGGTCCTTCCTTGAGCTTTCAAGGCAGGCACTAGAACCACTGAGTTAAATCCCCAGCCCAAATTAATTAAATATTTAAGTTTGGCTAGAAAGGAAGCTGTAGTAAAGCTGTGGACTTAAAAGATAGAGCAGAGGAGATCTTGATTGCTGAGAAGGAACTGGAAAATAGAAAAGATGGCCTGAGGGCAACAAAAGAAGCACCAGGACTCCACTCTTTCCAGCCTCAAAATTGCAAAAGTGAAAGACTTTGCTGTGAGAAGTCAGCCCCAGAGCATCATGTTCCAGAATGGCAGTGCCCTAGGGAAATTCTTCCTCAGGATTTGGTTCATAGCCACTCAACCCCTACACCCAAGAGAGAAGGAAGCCTGGCTACTGCTCCAGCTGGTGCCAGATTTTGGCATCATCCACATGGTGCTGGTTTTAGGCACATGCAAAATGCAAGAGTTGTAGGATCAGGAAGGCTTCCACCTAGATTTCAGAAGAAAACCTGGAAGGCAAGGAAGTGTGTCCCTGAGAAGGCAGTGTGAGTGTGAAGCCAAAGATGCAGTGGAGACCCCAAAAGTTTGAAGAAGCCAGGAATGTGGATCATCTGAGGAAAGCTGCAAGGAAGGAGCAGAGCCAGCCCCAGAGAGAAGCCATGGGAGCTACCACCAGCAGTGCTGAAGGGGCAGAGCCACCCAAGTCCTTTGGAATTCACAACTTGCCACACATTGCTGAGGATGCTGGAAGTGGAACTGTGAGAGTTAATGTTTGTCCTGATGGATTTTGGTCTTGCTTTGTTCTCATGCCTTGCTATGCCCATGCTTATAACTTTTGCAATGAAAATATTTATCTTGTACCATTGAATGTTGAAAGTGTTTAACTTTTTTTTTTCATTTGTACAGGGGCTTGCAACTAAGACTTTCCCTTAAATCTCAGAGGAGACTTTGGACTTTGACTTTTCATCAGTGCTGAAACTGTTAGAACTTTGGCAACTCTTGGAGATGGACTAAATGCCTTTTACACATAGGGATGTGCATGGGTCTTTGGGGGGCCAGGGGTGGAATGTTATGGTTTGTGTCTAGATGTCCCCTCAAAACCTCATGCAGTCATAGGTGGGGCTTTTTCAGAAGTGGTTTGATCTAGAGTGTGTGATGATGGGATTGATTCATGGTACAATGCTAGGCTCAAGGGCAGTAGGGTTAAGGGCGTGAGTGCTACCTGCTCTAAGTAGCCTGGAAAAGACATAAGGGACAGAAAGAGATGTGGTCATCCCTTGTTGCTTTGCTATCTTCTGCCCACCATGAACTGTTTCTCTCTGAATGCCTGTCTGCCACACCACCCTGCCTTTGAGCCAACCAATAATGGACTGAAACCTCTACAAACCATGATCCAAATAAACCCTTCCTCCCTTAACTTTGGGTGTTGGGTATTTTGTCTCAGCAATGAGAAAACTAACACAGCTAGCATGTGGTCTATTTTGGAGAAAGTCCCATGTGTTGCTGAGAAGAATGTATATTCTGTTGTTTTGAGATGGAACACTGCAGATATCTGTTAAGCCCCTTTGTTTGAAGGTTTGTATCAACTCTGATATTCTGTGCTGATTTTCATTCTAGTTTATCTGTCTGTGACAGTGAAGTATTAAAGTCCCCCATTACAATTGTATTGGTGTTTATTATATCCATTAGTATTTTTTAATGAAATTGAGTGTGCCAGTATTTGGTGCATATATATTTATAATTGTTGTCTCTTCCTGTTGAATTGCTCCCTTAACCAATATATAGTAACCTTCTTTGTCTCTTCTGATCAGTCTTGGCTTGAAATCCACTTGTCTGAAATTAGAATAGTGACTGCTGCTTTTTTCTGGGTTCCCATTGCATGCAATATTATTTTCCATCCTTTGATTTTTAATTTGTGAGTTTTTTAATTAATATATTTTTTGGACACTGCATATTATTGGGTTTAGTGTCTCAATCCATTCTGCCAAATTATGTCTTTTGATTGAGTAACTGAAACCATTTACACTAAGAGTTATTACTGAGAGGTACTGACTTATTCCTCTCATTGCATTATTTTCCTGTTGCTGATTCCTACCCCCCTACACACACACTGTTTGCTTAGGTACTCATCCCACAAGGTGTATTCTTTCTTTTTGACTTATTGGCATTGTTGACTTCATTGTCTCTTTCTAGAATATCCTTGGGAATTGTTTGTAATGGTGGTTTAGTGGGCATGAATTTCTTGATGTGTTCCTTGTCATGGAAAGATCTTATATCTTCATCAACTTTGAAGGAAAGTTTTGCAGAATACATAAGTCAGAGTTGGAAGTTATTATCTTTTAGAGCTTAAAACACTTTGCTTCAACCTCTCCTGGCCTTTAAGGTTTGTGTAGAAAGTCTCCTGTGATTCTAATGGGTTTACCTTTATATGTGATTCATTGCTTTTCTCTAACAGCTTTTAAGATATTCTCCCTGTGAGGGACTTCTAGTACTTTGAGTATAATGTGACGTGGGAAAGTTTTCTTCTGCTCATGGCTATTTGGGGTTCTATATGCATCACTTATCTGTATGTTTCTTTCTTTCATTTCTACTATTATTTCTGTGAACAGGTTTTTTATGCCATATTTGCTGTCTTCTGATTTTTCACTTATTCCAATTATTCTCAGATTAGTTTTCTTTGCATCATCTAGCAGCTGCTGGATCCATTTTTCATATTATCTTGCTGTTTTAAAGATGCCTTTGAGTAGTTGCCCTTTGAAGACATCATTGTCTTCTAGTTCTGAAATTGTGTCATCACATTGGTTGCTTTTGCTGCCTATAGTTTCAACATAATGTATAATGTATAATCTCCTGGATTTCTGATTGAAACCTTTTCATGGACTCTCTTTGCTAAACTGGTTATTCATGTTTTGCATTATTTTCTTTAACTCATCTAGCTTTTAATCAGTGATTTCTGAAACATCCTGCATCTTTTTGGTTATTACCTCCATTATCTGTTTAGTTATATCTTCTCTGATTATCTCTTTGATCTGTTTTATAATTTCCTCTATTATTCTTTTGAGTAATTTGGATGTGTGCCTTATCCTATTCTGCTCCTTGGTGCCCCGATTGTCTTTCCATGTTTCTATTGTTTTGTTTGTTTCTTTTGTTTGGTGCTGAGGTTTTCAGATGCTTATAGTCTAAAGACTTTGTTGCTAATATAGAGATCTCTTTAGTTTCTTTTCACTGAGGTACTTGAGGCATGGCTAAATATAATCCTTTGCCACAGCCCCAGGACCTGATAACTTTGATTAATTTAGGAGAGGAGGATGCAGCATAGTTGGCCCAATAATCAAGTTCTCTGAGAATGTACTACACTATTGTTAATATCACAAAGGTAATCTGAGTGCTGGCTTACAGAGAAATAAGGACAGTTATGCAACTCTGTTAATATCAAGCAAATCAACTATAGTATTATCATCCAAGACAAGTTGGATATTAAAATACTATAGAATCAATTATGTACCAGCCTTAATCCTAGAGAAGAAATCTCCAATTATGTTGTAAACACTAAGACAACCCAGATATTGACTTACAGCTAATATGTACTACATGTGACAACTATATCTTTATTAATGGTAGAAAAGAATTCCACAGTAATTTTATAGAGTTGCCTATCAAAACATTAACAAAACTTTATGGTTATGCTATTAAAGATATAAGGGTAAGGAATGGGAAAATTTTGAAATCTTAAACTATGATATGAAGAGAGAGAAATAGTACAAAGGATTCTCTTAGGGAGTAGAAGGATGTTTATAGAATTAGGTAAAGATAAAGGGGGAAACTGTTGAGAAATAGTATATAAAATAAAAAGAGGGAGAAAAAAGAAATTATAAAGCAAAAATAAGAGAAAAAATAAAGGGAGAAAATTTTTAAAGGAGAAGAGGGGGAAAAGATTAAAAAGCAAGGAAGAGGGGCAAAGGAAAACTTCTCAAGCCCCAATAAATTGGTACAAAGAAAGGAGGAAGGGAAAGAAGAGAAAAAGATTTTTAAAACATAAACCTAAAAACAATGCACAAACAAAAAATTTCTCTGTGATTTTGAATGTGTGGTTTGCTTCCAATATACGCAATTTGAGGGCAGTGTCCAATTTAAGACATATCTTTGCTCACTCTGGTAGATAAAGTAGGCAGTCAGACCCCGGATCAGATGGATGCAGGCACCAGCAGGCAGTAGAATTGGGATGAGGGTACCAGTTCTTTGACTTTTAAATCCAGAGCCGTTCAGGCTGAACCTAGCCTCTGGCCATGGGTGCGCAGCCTGTATTCTTTAGTTTAAACTCCTCAGGGGGGTCTTTTGCCAGCTGGATCAAGGCTCCCAGACCACAGCTGTCTCACAGGGCTGTCCCTCACCCAGTCACTGTGGCAACATAACACTTGGAGCTATGAATTGAAGTCATCCTATAGCTGCTCTGAGTCCCTGGTTCGGTCAACCCCTCCCTGGAATGGTGTCCAATCAAGCACTCTCTCCAGGCAGTGTGGCAGATGCTTGGGCTGTATTCACTCACCAAGTATTGCAATTCACAGAACCTGCTGGCCAGTTCCACCAGTGTGATTCTCCCTGAAGCACTCTGGAGTCCTTGCTTTCATTTGTCTCTATAGATTTGGTCTTCCTTTCTTGAGAGCCAAGAACTGGGCATTGGGGAAAAAGCACAGATTGTCCTTTCCCTTTTCCATGCTATGTTCTGTCTTTTCAATTGCTCTGTAGGTTTTAATTTTTCTGTCACATCCTTCCTGGTTCCCAGGGATCTACTTCCCCTCACACCCCCATAGGTTATTTTCCAGTGTCTGGATTCCAAATCTCAGAAAGACTAAACTGTTGCTGTTATTGTTCCATTATTTTTCCAGAAGAGAAGAAACATTTTTTTAAAATCAGTAAGATGAGTACATTTTTTAAAAGGCTCTATGAGACAACAAAAGAAATCAATCCATAAAAAATAAAAATTAGCAGACACAACAAAGTTTGCATATATCTGTATACCATTTATGTAATTTAAAAATATAAAATAGTGGACCTGGGATTTAGCTCAGTGGTTTTGCTGCCTGCTGCACAAGTGCAAAGACCCGAGTTTGTTCCCAGTACCAAAAAAAAAAAGAAAAAAAATTACATATATAAAATAGTATCATGTATAGATACATATTAATTTAGTGAAAGTAGAAGCTGTATAGAAATCAATCATACCAACTCCATGGTTAACTCTGGACAAAAAAGGGGAAGAGAGTATGTCAAGAAAAGCCTGCAGAACTGATCCAGATTGAAGAATTGAGCAATATGCCACTTGGGTGCAGAATTGAGCAATATGCCACTTGTGATCTTGGCTTGGGTGCCTTTGCTATAAAGACATTATTGGAACAATTGACTGAAGCCTGAATAGGATTTCCAGGCAAAAGGTCTACAAAACATTTTGTACCATTCTTGCTTTTTTGCTAGAATGAGAATATTTGAAAAAAAAATTTCGAATAAGAGAAGTGAGATGTTTTAGAGAAGAAAATGTCAGAGCTAGATCAGTTGGAGGTGGCAAATAAAAGAAAATCAAAGAGTATCATTTGCTTAAGTGATTTTGTATATGATTCAATTAATCAATATAGGAAACTCAGAAGAGCAAGTTAGAGGAAAAGCAAACTAGAATGGGCTCACCACTAGAAATTTTGACTATGAGAGTAAATAGGTGTTTGGAAATTTAGGTTGGGGGTGAGGATGTCACAAAAGAACTTTAGAATTATATACATCTTGATATGATTACATTATTCATTTAGCAATTTATCTAAAAATCTACTACATTAATAGGAATGTGGAACCTAAAAATATACAATGGTTGTTGCCCTTGAGGGCCTCATCTCTGGTAAGAGAAATGGAATCTATATATGGGCAGAGTCTGATTAATTTAGTTCTAGAAGATGCTGACTTTATTCTCAACCTTGGCCACATGTTCGAATCAATTGAGGGAGCTTCTAAACATCCCAGTGCCCAGTCACACTCTACAGGTGGGATCCAACCATCAGTGGTTATGTACCCTCTCCAGGTGGGGACGATGTCCAGGCCAAATTAAGGGAACAGTGGCTCTACTCAGAGAACACCTGAGACCTCTCATTTTTAAAACATTTGGCCTTAACAAGGAAAGGAGTTTGGAGGACAGAGGGTGGAAATAAGAGAATTTGGCTAAAGAAATTACTTCCAAAATTTATGAGTTATAATTTCTCTGTAAAGAAAAGGTATCAAAAGCTAAGAAAAGAAAAATATGGTAGGAATTTTAAGGAGAACAGTAAATAAGATTATAGCTCTGCAGGGCTCAAAAGAAAAAAGTGGGGTTTTTTTGTTTTCCAAATCTGGGAAAATTTAAACACTTGAGGAAGATAATCCAGGGTTCTTTCCCCCAGTGGTGGATGTGGTGGTATGACCATTTTTAAAGATGGGCATTGGGCATGGCAATATAAAATATACCTATTTTAAATAAAATATACCTACTTTAAAGATAGAGATCTGGAGATAGGTGAAACATAAGCTAAGATGAAAGATTTGCAATATTTCAGAGTGAGGAGATTCTATGAGGTTGGGGTTACTCTAGAAAGAGGTGGCTGTTTTTGTCACTACAATAAAGAATAAAAGAACACAAATATTTTTGTGTCATCTGAGTGTCTTTATAATGCTTTTACTGTACTTATCTTTCAACCTTTAACAACAGCTATTGCTTCTGTGACTGCTTTTTCAGTGTTGAAGCCTGAATGGCAGCTTATTTCATTGCCTTCTGGGCCTGCATTTTCCCAGGCCCATTGTATCAGTCAGTGCTCACTAGAGAAACAGATTTAATACAATATATATAGCTTTACAAGGTCAGCTTACAGAGGTCACCTGCAGAGTCAGGTGTGGAAGAGTGCAAAGGGGCTATGTACTGGAGATCTGAAGGATCCAGTCAAAAGTCAAAGGCCTGGTGCTCTCTTTAGAGCCTCCTAGGAGTTGGTATCAGGAAGTGGAAGGCCCTGTGCTGGAAGACTGAAGAGTCTTCGCGGGGAGCCAGGAGGTAGCCATTCAAGGCTATGGCAAAGACTGGAGCTCCTCTGAAGAAACAAAAGCAAGACTTGGTTCTTTTTTCCCTTTTTATTCTGTTCAGGCTACAAACCTATTGGTTGGTGCTACCCACACCCAAGGTGGCTCTTCCATCTTCAGTAAATCTATTTGGTCAAGACCAGAACTATGCTAAGGCAATCAGTGTGTTTCTTACTCAAGTCGTAACAGTTAACTATCACACCCATTGTAACAAAAGGGCACAACCACACAAAATATATAGTGTCTCCTTCCATGCGTGTGTACCTGTTTTAAGCTGTCAGGGAACAGATTTCACATCATATTCTCATTTATTACCAAAATTGGTCATGGTGAACTGTTAAGAGCTATCTTATCTCACCATTTTATAACCCATTGTGTCCCCAGCATCGGGCCCCATTGTCTGTAGAGCAGGAACCTAGTGTTCATCTGTGGTCCAGTGTGCAAATGCTGCCATAGTAAAGAAGTCACAAAATTCTTGTGGCAGTAAATAGTTATAATTCTGCTGGGAGTGGAGAAGACCCTAAAGGTTATCAAGTAATGGGATTAAGATTTTGCTAGCTAGGCTTGGTGGCATGTGGCGGTAATCCCAACAACACTCAGGAGACTAATGCAGGCAGATGAAGGCCAGCCTGGGCTACACAGTGAGTTCAAGGCCGGCCTGAACTACATAGAGACCCTGTTTCAAAAAAGGTTTTTAAAAATTTTTTATAACAGCCTAGTATCTCCAGCACCTGGCACACAGTAGGTGCTCGATACGTAGTGCTGAACGAACAACAGGGACGAAGGGAAGTAAATTCAACCCTATTCTGCAGTCCTTTGCCGAGTATCTTATCCAGCCCTCAGGGACCCAGGGGGCGCGCCGGGTGCTCCAGGATATCGGGCCAGTTGGTTCTCATTTCATCGATACTGCAATCGTATGCTGTAATTCCCATATTTCCCCCTAAAGGGTGGAACTAAGGTCATCTGCGCTCTCGGTCCTCAGAGGTTCACCACGAGCGTGGGGCAGCGGGGGCGCTCCCTCGGGTTTCCCGGCCAGGGCCCCGGCGGAGCTCCCGGCGAACCCCGCTGCTGCGCCGCTACACGCCTCCAGGGGACGCTGTTTCCACGGCAACCTCGATAAAGGCTCCGCCCCTCGCTCGGTGCTCACTTCCCTCGCAGAGGAGCCGGCCGCGCCTGGCAGAGCTGACCGCTGGGGTCCAGGTTGCCGGCCGCGCCCCGTGTCGACGCTAGTGGCTGCTCTCCGGGCCCCACGGGCCGGGCTTCTGGGCGGCCGAGAGCGTGCAGCCTGCTCTGAAGCGCCCCTTCTCCCCTCGCCCCGCCCCGTCCTCCTGCCTGCCTCCTCCCCCGCCCGTCACGGAAACGACAGCTGCGGCGGCGGGGCTAGCGCCGCCTCCCTCACCGACCACGTCTGTCCCGGCCGCCGCCGCGCAGCCGCCTCCCTGCTAGCTCACCCGGCTGCAGCGCCCGGTGCTGCCCAGCATGAACATCATGGACTTCAACGTGAAGAAGCTGGCGGCCGACGCGGGCACCTTTCTCAGCCGCGCCGTGCAGGTACGCGGCCGGGGAAGCCATGAGGGAGGCGCGGCGCCGCCTCTCCCGGCCCCGACCCTGGCCTCGGCCTGCGGTGCCCCCGGGCCGGGCGGGAGCAACCTTCGCCCCCCCCCACGAGCCGCCACGCGGGGTGGGGACCCCGACTCCACCGGGTCGCAGGCGCCGCCCCGCCCGCCTTTCTGATCCCCAGATGCGACTCGGATGACGTCCGACCCCGGGCTGGCGGAGGCCTGGCGAGAACTCGCGACCTTTCTTGCGCCACCCCCAGCCTTCCCGGTCGTCTTTCCCCTCGCAGAGCCCGAGCCCGAGGAGGGCGTTTCCTTTTCCTGCCCCTCAACCCGGAGAGCTGCCCACGCGGTTCCCCTCTGCACTCTCTCCTCGGAGGGACCGTCTGGGGCTTGGCAGCCTGCGGGGGAAATGGAGATCGCCTGCGGTGTCCAAACTTTGCCTAGGACCCGGAGTTTAGGGGGTTCTCATTCTCCAGAGCGCAGCCCCGGAGCGAGGAGAAGGGGGAGACCCGTGTTATTGTGGCTGTGGTTATAGGGGTATATTTCAAATGCATTCCAAGAGGAAATGTCTACCTTCTCGGTATTTTTCGATCAAGGAAATGTCAGTGGTAGGGAACTTGGACGACTTTCCACAGTCCTCACCCACATTATGCTAACTCAGTTAAATCTACGAACGGATGTAAATTTCACAACATGGATTATAAACAATCTGGTGTTTAAGTTAATGACAGAGTAGCAACAGCATTCTCTTCGGTAAGGAGAAAACAAAAACAAACTTCTAATATACGTATCAAATTAGTACTGAAATTTAAATCTCTTCCATCGATTTACTACTTTCCTTGTCTCCTTTACCCCAGTTTTATTGGCACGGTTGATCTTACATTGCATTATCCTTGGTAAAAGAATGGAAGAGTTAGAGCAAGTAAATAGCTGCTTATATTATTAAAAAAACTCTATGTCAAGCACTTTGCTATGCATTTGATGTATTTTCTCCAGTCTTTTCTTTCCCTTTGCCAGGGAGATGTTAACACACACGCCCACCTTTATCTATATATGGTATACTTGTATAAGGAAGCAGCCTCCGAGGTTAAATAACTTGCTTAACTTGCATGGCTAGTAAATAACCAGGTGCTGACTGACCTACTACTGCAAGTTGCTTTCTTTTTCTGGATAAGTATTGCAGGTTTACGATATATAGAATAGTAGGATATTGTGGCCTAGAGAAAGAAACCTTAAAGGTCAGCTAGTACAATCTCAGCATTTCGTTATCAACAGCAAATAACACTTGATGGGAAATTCCTTCTACTTTTTGATTTCCTAGTTTCTAAATCTGCCTGCTGAGTAAGAAGCTAGTTGCCTTAACTGTTTTCCACCCATCCCTCCCTAAAATATACAGATGAGTGACTGAGGGTCTGAAATCTATTTTGGTTTGTAGGACACTCATTTATATCAGTTAGGGAGCTATGGCCATAGGACAGGCAAAAAGTTATTGTGACTTAAATGACAGTGGTAGGGAGGGGAAGTTCAAAATCAATCTGTACTGGCTGTCAGCTTGGCTCAGGGCTATACTGAGAGAAAGAGGAGTCAAGGATGATTTTATTTAAAAAGAAAAAATTTTCAGGAGAAACAGGCCTTTTAATGTGTCCTTTTATATTGTCTGTTACTTTTAGATATGCATACTGAAATATTTACAGATAAACATAGCTTCTCTGAGATTTTAAAAAAAATATTTCAGAAGAAAAAATGAAGGTAGTTAAAACAATACTAGCCAGGAGCCAGGCATGGTGGTACATGCCTGTAATCCCAGCAGTGGAGTAGGCTGAGTCAGGAGGATCTCTCGAGTTCAAGGCCAGCCTGAATTACCTAGTGAGATCCTGTCTCAAAAATAAAAAAAAATAAGATTAGCAGAATGTTGTATCTAAGTTATGTATTAATGAAGTTCTATTATGGTATAATACTTTTCATTATACTGTTAGATTTTTATATATGTTTCACATTTTCCACACTTCTTTTTTAAAAATAAAACTTGTAAGGAAAAAGGTGCTTCTAAAATACAATGTGAAATTTGAAATGAATGCGCTGTTGTAATTTTCAACAAAACACTGCTTTTTCATTTCAATGTTTAGTCGATAGCTGAATTCCTATTCTAAATTGAGTTGACATCAATATAAATGTCACAGTACCAAGATTCATGCTAAGAATAGTTAGAGCTATGCCAGTAACTCTATAAGCAGTAAGCATAGCAGGGAGAGAATTAAGCTTTCTCTTTATTAAATAATTATCATTTAAATCAAATTGTACTTTAACAATTCTCCCATTGGTCACCTATCACATTTTTTAATTTTATGTAAATTTTAAATTAAAAATTAAACTTCCTTTAAAAAAAAAAGTCAACTCAAATTACTGAAATGTATAAATGGGGGTCATTCCATTCTAAAATTTGTTTATAAACCTTGATACTTTAAAAAGAATGTTAAGGTAGAATGTATAAATGAGTTGGAATATTTATTCTTAATCTGGGTACTGGTTGTTCTTTACTTCAAAATAGGATACAAAGCATTTTTTAGTTTATCTTCGCTAAATTATTTTACTCGTGTCTTAATAGCAGTTTAATAGTTCTTAGAATCAATCTTTTCAGCCTAAACTCCTTGGTTGAGCATTAAGTAATTCTTTACCATCTGATCTTCTCTCTCGGTTATGTAAAAACTGTATTCTGATATTTTTAACTTCCAAACTATCTTGTACTTGACTAACTCCAGGCTTTTGTTCATGGAGATGAGTAAACTCATTATAAATGTCCTCCCTCCTTTTCTGCTAATTTTTCCTTCCTTCAAGTCCATCTTCTCAAAGCAGAAGAACTTAATGGGAAATTCTGTGTCACTTTTCAGTTTTGTATTATGTAGCATTTTTCTTCTAATGAATTACTATGTAAGGTCCCTTGAAGCTCTAAAATTCCATGACTCTGGTTTTCACCTCTTTAATTAGATTGTGTATCCTAAGGAATCAACTCTTGCTTTTTCCTCTCTCACATAATACATCATCTTAATTTTTATATTTTAGCCAATCAAATTATTACCCATATGCAAATTTTACTCAGTGAATGGCAACAAGAATTATTTGACAAGTTAAATAATTTTATTATCTCTATTTTTTTCAACATTATGTACAGTAGCTATCTTGAGTAATGCTAGAGGGAAATCACTAAATTGTTCGATAGCCTACATTTTTAGAGTACCTCCTGTGCAATTGGCTTTGAAAGATACATTGGTAAATGAGACCCAAGTATCTGTCCATAGGGACTTCTTAGTTTAGAACCACATTTATCCTAGTTGAATACTTTTATTTTTGGTGCCAAATATTCATTTGTAAATTACTGTTTTTTTGATAAACTTTTCAAGTGGATAAAGGAATAAGAAATACATTTTTAATTTGACTTGATATTAAAGCAAATCTGTGCTCACTATTTTTAAAATAAAAGCATATACTTTCTAAATTTTTTCAAACTAAATTACTTAGGGAGAGGGTTTATTTTAATTTTCTAACATTTTTTCTGAAGTTATTATGAATATTATACAATGAATTTTATGAAAACCAGCCATTTTCTAAAGAAAAAATGTCTTCAAAATAGTTCTGAGGTTGGGGGCCGGGCATTTAGCTCAGTGGTTTTGCTGCCTGCTGCGCAAGCGCAAGGACCTGAGTTCGATCCCCGGTACCAAAAAAAGAAAAAAAAAATAGTTCTGAGGTTGGCCTTGATCTTCAGTTTATTTCAGCAAACACAGTGGTGTGTCTAAGCTGGAGGTGGAAAGATGAATATGATGCTGCCACCAACTAGCTCCTGTTAGACCCTACCTGGAGCTCTACTTTGGCCAAACAGTTCTCTCACCCTTCTAAAGTCTTGTTTCCTTTATAGAATTTAAATTGTAATATTTTGCCTTGTCTCACATTTTAATAAAGCATGCCTCATTCAAAATCCATAAATTTTCTCATGATATAAAAACATGTTTACTGTTACTTAAAACTATGTTTACATACTTTTGGTGTTATTAGTGTTAATTTAATAAACTGTAGAACATAGTTTGTTAATCTGAACTTTATGTTCCTGTACAGCATAAATTAAGTATTTAGAAAATCTAAAAGATTGTTTTCAATTTGTCCTATTTCTTAAGTATTTTTAAGGTAATGCCAAACTATAAATGTCTCTAAAGTCGTCTCCCGCCCTGTACCGGGGATCAAACTCAGGACCTTGCACTTGTGAGGCAGGCTCAGAGCCACTGAGCTAAATCCCCAGCCACTAAAGTCCTTTTTATTAAACCACACCCAGTCAGTGTACTCCTATTTGCTGCGCTATTATGTTTAAAATTAACAGACAACTAAGCCAATTACTTAAATATATTTTGAAGACAAATTAATGATCGAACAACACCACAATATGTTTGAAGCAAATCTCCAGCATACTGAAGTGACAATACTAGCAACCAGAATTTCTAAATGGGCCAAAGAAGGAACTGATGCCCACTGCACTCAACCCAAGTGACGCATATTTTAATAATTACTTATGAATTTAGAACAGTGGTTCTCAGCCTTAACTGCCCTTAACATTTACCCAGGGAATCTTTAAAAATGCCATTATAGTGCCAGGGATTTAGCTCAGTGGTGCTGCCAGCTGCCTCACAAGCTCAAGGTCCTGACTTTGATCCCCAGTACGTACCAAGAAAAAAAAAAAGCCATTATAGTGACTGCAACTTAGTTCGATGACTTTAAAATCTTAGACATTGGATCAGGCAGCAGTGTTTTCAAAATTCTCCCCAAGTAATGCTAAAAAGCCAAAATTGAGAACCAAAGGAGAAAGATCTACTTTATGATTTATTAATATATATTCAGAATTTATTATGTATTCTCCCCCAAGAAACTTAGATTACTTTGAGTATTATTTTTACCTTAGAGAGTGGATCATTCGAATTAATATTAAATAGATATCTTTGATCATGCACCCTTTTTATTTGTCTTTTTTTTCTTGTACAGCAAAGCATGGAGTCCACATTCCTTATTTCATACTGTGGGCTATGTGTCTGTGTTGTAGTGAAAGAAGGAATAACCCAGGCATGATGGAGCACACCTGTAATCACAGAACTCTGGAAGGCCGAGGCAGGAAAATTACAAGTTTGAGCCCAGCATGGGCAATTTAGCAAGACTGTCTCAAAATAAAAACATTTAAAAGGAGGGCCAGGGATGGAGCTCAGTTCAAAGGTTTTAGTTCAGTCCCGGACACCCCTACACACACACACGCATGCACGCACGCACGCACGATTACAGTGCCTGGAATACTGCATCTAATTCAAAGACAGTCTCTTAAAGTAGTATTTAGAGAAAATGCACAAAGGAGAGAGGATTCAACTTTGTTGTTATGCCAATTCGTATAAATATTATGAAAAATTCTATATCAATTTATATTTTAGGGGTTTGGATTTCTCTGACTTATTTACATTCCGATTTTCATTACAGGTTGTCTTCACATTCTTAAACTGTTCTGCTGTTCATTGATTAAAATACATGCTTAAATCAACTAGTTTCTGATTAACACGTTTATCAAAAAGACTACAAAGTCAGTAATAATTTTGGACCTGAAGATGTTGAAAATTAAATTTTTTATTAATTCTGAAATTTTTAGAAACTGGGAAAGAGATCTTTTAAAAAAAATAATAGGACTTTTGTCTTTCTGAAAAGGGTGTCATCATTGTAATTTTATGTGTGTGTTAAAGCAGTATATATTATCTTAGCTGGAACATAAAATCCTTCAGGGCAAGAGCTATGTCAGAGGTTGGTCATCTTGTAATAGAAGAAAATATATATACTATATAAACATTTTTATTCGTAATTTAAATCTTTCTAATTTAATTCAGATAACTTACACTTTTCTGTAGTAGATGTACCCTTTAAAATTTTTTAGAGAAAGATGTATTAAATATTCTCTTTTGTTTTCTTAATACAGCATTCCTTCTGATTAATGATAAGGAAAAAACCTTTAGCCCCCATAAAAATAAATTATAGAAAATATTGTATCCTTTAAACTTACACACTTGGATAATAAAATTTAAACTTACTTCAGGTTAAAAATGTAATGTTTAGTAGTTCTCTTATTATGTGCCCCCCTCATTTTATTGAAGATAGCATTTAGTCCACTGTAAATAATTATTCAGTGTCACACAGGAAGCAGAGGTGGACTGGAAGAGATAACTGCCTAAGAGTATTGTAAACAAATATATAGGAACAAAGAAACATAGACTATATTTGGATAAAGATAACAAAACTAAGAAATACTACTTTATTAAAATCAGCAAGTATTTAATGGAAGTGTAATATATTGTAGTAAAGACTTAGGTTAGAGATTGAGTCATTTGACACCATAGGCAAAATGTTTAATCACTGAGTCTCAACTTATTCATTAAAATTATGATTCACGCCTATAAGATTCTTTTGAGTACTGATATAAAATGCATTGCTTAGTGTATAGAAATTTTAAATATATGTTAAAGCCCTGACATTAATAATTCCAAAGTATAAGAAAGATGTAATGATCTTGTTGAAAAAAACATTTTAAAAACAGAAGATAAAACAAAACCATGTATAATGTGCTGAAATGTGAAGGACAGATGTGGATATAGTGGAAAATAATCATTTTCACTCATAGAAATGCAATAAACATCAGGTAAAAGTCATTACTGGTACTTAAAATACATTGCTCATGGGGATCTTCTATTTTCTAAACAGGTTTTCTGCATTCAGATTTTCTCATCTATGTGAAAGGTTTCCTTTTGTTTTATTTTGATCTTCTGAACTAGAAAGTAGAAAAACTATTATGTTTGTAGACTCTTGTGTAGTAAGTCAATTTACATAGCTGTCTTTCTTGGGCACAGATTTATACAAATACATGGCCTGTAAATGCTCTATTTTCTTATACTCTGTCTTTTTTTCTCTAAAGGATACATTTAATAAGAGATACCTACAAGATAGTATCATGAGAGTCACAAAAAAATTTTTAAATAGAGACCTTTTGACTTAAAGATTGAAATGTTACTGTATCTTCCAAATCATTAACTTTCTAATTATTAGTTCTTTAAAATACTGTCAAAGAAAAGCTTGCCCTGAATCCTAGCTTGTGCCAGATAAATTCAGTGACTGTTCCTTTAATCACTATTATATAATGTTTTAGTAATTTCTGCTCTGCACCTTTAACACATTCCCGCCACCTCTGGTAGTACATGCATTACTGTCCCATTGGGCAGCTGATACCACTGCTGCTACAAATAGATCTAATCACTTTTATCAGTCTTTTCAGCAGCGAGACATATGAATTGGGCCCCAGTCATGAATGTGTTAATTCTAGTGTGTTCCTAAAAACTCTCTTAAGACAAAGCTTAGCAAAATTAGCCTGTGGATTTATACTGTAGATACTACTTTTCAGTTAGTTCAGTGTAATAGAGACCATGTTCTTTTGTTACTGGAAGAGTACTTTTCACAGAGTGACCTAATACAGATTTTTAAAATACTGATCTGTTAATTTTTTTCTGTTAATCTACTCTTGACTATTAAATATAAATTAAGGATTTCTACCAATTAAAAAAAGGTGCATAGGGCCGGGAATTTAGCTCAGTGGTTCCAGTGCCTGCCTCATAAGCGCAAGGTCCAGAGTTCCATCCCTGGTACCAAAAAAAAAAAGTACATAAAGGTGATGCTAGTGACTATACAAATAATGCAAATGAGGGCCGGGGATTTAGCTCAATGGTTTTGCCGCCTGCTGCGCAAGCACAAGGACCTGAGTTCAATCTCCAGTACCAAAAAATAATAATAATAATAATAATAATAATAATGCAAATGGAAGATAAATCAGCAGGGCACTATATACACTTTACGTAGTTATTTACACAGCTTAACCATTTTCTTCCCATTTCTTCCCATTCTTACCATATCTTACAGTTCCGTCACAGTCATTTGTTTCCTGCTCATAGATGCCATGTCTTTTCATCTTAACTCCTGCTTCCCTTTCCAGGCCCAAGTCACTCATTCCTCAACCCACCCCACCCCCGCCTCCCTTGATTTTCCTGTTTCCCTCTCTCACTGAAGAATTAATTCTTTCTCTTTACTTATATTAATTATGTCACTCATAAACAATAGAATCACTTATGTTGTTCTCTCCATAATCTTTGTGTCCCTATCATTAAATTGTTTTATGGTTTTCTAATTGAAATGTTAGATTCCTAAGAGCAGAAACCTGTGTGCTTATAATAGTACCTAACATATATATATAAGTCCATGGTATTTGTTAAAGGAGCGGGGAATAAAGAAAAATATTTATTAAGGACAAATTTATGCATGTGTTTCCACTTTTTAAGGTACTAAGTTTTTCACTTAGTACTCACTTTTTCTTGGATCAGCCTTTATAGATGATAGTCACTTGATTGTATATCCTTTCTCATCTTGATATTGGTTGCTTTGTTTGGGAGATTATCTAACCATTGCTTAGTAGACTTTTAACATGTAAAATTCTAATCTATTCTTCTGTAAGTAGTCTGTTGCTTAGAATTTTCAGGGATCTGTAAGGAGTACCAGTTCTTTGCTAAGAATGCTTCATTTATCCAGCTGACCTAGGCATCAGAGTTTGTCCATTTCCCAATCCTCAGTTACAGTATACTGTAGGTTTTGGAGCTGAGGCAATAGCTTTGGAACTACTATTCTCAGTTCCACCCGTGGGTCAGTCTCTACAAGACTTAAGACTTTGCAAAAGCTATTAAAGCTGTGAACAGGACCTTCAGGGTGGATTGTAACCTGAAGCCTAAGAATAAAGAACCTTCAGCTAATGTGCTGATAATCATTTGAAAGTACTAGATCAAGAAGAATGATGTTGAAAGAAATAATAAAACTCAGAAAATAGAGCAACAGAAGAGATTTTAAAGAGAGGGAAAAAGGCAAGGCGAATGTTTTTGTTCTGCTAGAAATGAGTCATAACTGAGCATAGAATTAGTGCTAGTAATGTACCTGCATTAAGATGTGGAAACTACATTTTCTGGAGGAAAATAACATGATCAACAGCCTGAGTCATTGCCTCTAGTGTTTAATTAAAAGAATCCAGAAGCTCCAAAAGATGGACACAGATTTTTTTTCCTCTTTATTATTATGTGGACAGTGCTACCATTCCTCAAATACCAACACATTTAATGTAATAAAAATTATATGTTGAGTATGTTTTTTTAGATTTTATGATTCTTAAAAGACCTTCATAGTGTAAATGGGAAATAAGTCTGTAAATAATTATTGGGACATATCCTGAAGAAACAAAAGATACTTTCTCATAAACATCCTTGGGTGTGGTTAAAGTGCCCTTTTCACATTTAAAATAATACCAGCCACTGAACAGAGTGATTTACATGCATAGTCTTAGTTATAAAGCACTGTAAGATACTATCTTTTATGATAGAGGCTACTAAGAAAAAAATTCTCAAGAGATTGCTCAGATCACACAACAGTATGGTCAGGATTTGAATACAGATTTGAAAACTGACTCAGAGCTCTTAGTCTTTACCTTTATGTTGCCCTACCTTTATATGTAAGAAATATTTATATACTTTGCATCCAAACAGTATCCTAGATTTTCTACAGAATTCACACCATGCATTTTAACAAAACTAAGAATACATGATAACTGTAAGATAAAGTCATCATTACTGCTATTGTAGAGGTATAGATAAATTACCATGGGGCCAAAAAAAAAACAAAACCATAAACAGTGGCTTATAGACCTGGAACACAATTATTTCTATGTTTGGAATTGTTTGGATTTCAGTTTGCCTTTTATTTATTGATTCAGTTTCCTAGCATTTATCTGAAGTATATCTATTTTATTTATTTTTTAATCAACAGTTCACAGAAGAAAAGCTTGGCCAAGCAGAGAAGACAGAATTGGATGCTCACTTAGAGAACCTCCTTAGCAAAGCTGAATGTACCAAAATATGGACAGAAAAAATAATGAAACAAACTGAAGTATTATTACAGCCAAATCCAAGTGAGAAACTTATTACCTCTAATCTACCTTAAGAACTGTTAATGGGTTTTTAAATGTTAAAAATTGATTTTTTTATTGTGGCTTCAAGATTTATGGGGGCGTTTTTTGTATGTGTGCTTTGGGTAAAGAAACAATAAATACTTCTGTGTACTCTAACAAATTCACAAGTAACATTTCTCAGGCATTTGTAGAATCCTCTTGAAACTTCAGTTTTAGGCAGTGAATTTGAATTTTAAGAGTTATGAGAGGCTGAGAGGCTTTCTTTTTCATCTAGAGAAAAAGTGTTCCTAAATAAGTAAAGAAAAGTTAATATAGAAGCTTAAATAATTACCAGTTTTTGTAGTTAAGTTTTATGTTTTCATAAATTATTCCATTTGGTTTTCCGACAACTGTGAGATTTCTTATATCACCCAATAAACTTGCAGATAAGATGTATAATTATTGGATAAAACTCACAAATTAGCCTCTTATCCATTGTAGAATAGTTAAGTAGAAGTAGAATTTGGATAAGAACCAGGTGTATTGACATCTCGTTTTTTCACTATAAGCTTTACATATTAAATATGAAAGACAGCGAGCAGAAGGTCCCAAGTTCAATCCCCAGTACCAAAAAAAAAAAAAAGAAAGAAAAAAAAAGACAAACAGTGCATACTTTCCTTCTCTTTTCCCTAGTGCTACTATGAGCATGTTACAAAATTCCATAAACTTATTTTAAGATATTAACGTAGCTTCAGTCACTAAAATATTAGCAATTACATGCCATTTTAGTTAAGTTGGAGTAACCTAAAATAAACCTTTCATATCTTGAGTAAAACTTGTTGTCTTTATTTCTTACTCATTTAAGGCCATTTAAATTATATAGCATAGCCAGGCCTGTTGGGGCATGCCTATAATCCCAGCACTCAAGAGGCTGAGGCAGGAGGATTGCTGTGAGTTTGAGGCCAACTTGGGCTATATAGGGAGTTAGTTCAAGGCCAGGCTGAACTACATAGCAGGATTCTGTCTCAAAAAACCAAAAATAAATAAATAAGTTATATAGCATGACACTTTTAAAAAGCAGTAGACATTTTTCCTTTTGTTCTTCCTCTATCCAAAAGTCCTCACATGTAGAATCTGTTCTACAGGGTATTTTTCTGATTAGCCAAAAAGCTCATTCATGATGGACTGATATATAATACAATTATAAATATAATACAATTCCCTATACTTCTATTGTATGTGGTAAAGTAATAAGAGGTTTTTTTGTTGTTGTTTGTGTAATGGTTATAAAGTTACATGGATTTTGAGTGGTCAAACTGACCCTTTTTTCCCCTAAAAGTCCTGTTGTTTTTAGTGTTTGATTTTTTTCCATAAGCTAAATTTTTTTAGAAATATTACACATAAACACATAAATATGTATATAATACATTGTAGCAGAGTTGACTGCCTATTTTAAGATTTTATGACCTATCGAGTAATCTATTGCAACGAAGCAGATATTTATTAATATACCAAATGTCATATTAACATAATGAAATCAACTTATGATTCATATTTAAACCTTTGACCTTGTTTTGAAAAGAATAATGTAATTAACTTAAAGGTTTTTTTAAATTTTGCTTTGAAACTTCTAATTTTGTTCCAGAATCTGCTACGAAAGCAGGTATTATTCCAACATCCTATAATAAATGCATATCTTTAATGTACTATAATTAACACTTTTGCCAACTTCTGTTGTTTCTATTATTGGTTCAACTCAGTTTTAAATTTTTATATGTACCATGTGAAACTTCGGATTATGTAGTAATCTGTGTGAGGTGCTTATAAAGAACTTATTTGACTTAGCTTCTTTCGGGGTTATAGTTTTAATTTACACTTAATCATTGTTTCTGGAAACTTGAACCATTTTTTCTTTATTTGTCCCTGGAATACCTTGCTGCAATGTAAATGTGAATTTCTTTCATTTTAAATATTACCCTAACCAAGTGTAATTTGGCTTTTATTGATTTTTTTTCCTTTCCATTTATACTCATTCTGTGATTGCCTTTGTCCTTTTTTATTTTAAACTTGTTTGTAATGGTAAAATCTTTTCAGTGAACGCATACTCAGAGATGCCACACATACATGTCTTTGAACTTTAAACATAAGTAACCTTTAGCCAAATCTCCATATTGCTGATCTGTCTAGAGACTACTCCAAGCCTGGATCTTTCTATCTCTTAAGCTTCTGTGCCTATATTTAGACTCTGGCAAGAAGTGCTCCTGCTAAAGGTGTCAGATATGACTCTTCCGTTCTTTTAGATACTTTATATCCATGTTTTCTCAGCTGAAAATCACTAATTTTGAAATTATGAATATATATTCATAGTTTATATTATATATTTTTTTTTCAGAGTTTAAAATGCTAAAACTAGGGCAGAGGGAACTTTACTAGACAATAAATACTATCAACTCTTCTGAAACTTAAAAATCCCTTAAAATACTCAAGTAATGAATTTAGCTTTATTTTAAAATGTTTTTGTGCTGAGATATTTTATCAGCTTTCTAAAATATCAGTTTCTTAGAGCTACATGACACTTTTACATATAAATTTAAAATTAAATATAAAGATACAAACTTGGATGAATGCTAATTTCATATTTAAGAAGTAGTAAATGTCTGGAGGGCAGGGCAGCAAATAAGTCTTTTAAATAGTTTTGCTCTTTTGAAGTCACTGGTAATTTTAATCTTTCCCCTAGATGCCAGAATAGAAGAATTTGTTTATGAGAAACTGGATAGAAAAGCGCCAAGTCGTATAAACAACCCAGAACTTTTGGGACAGTATATGATTGACGCAGGGACTGAGTTTGGCCCAGGAACAGCTTATGGTAAGTGGAAAACAAACAGTTCTAATAAGAAGTACTTTTACATTAGATTTTTGGTACTTAGAGATGTCATTAACATATAGTAGAATCAGTTTTAATTTTAAATTTATTATGTTAAAATTTTAATGAACTGAAATATGTAACCAATAAATTTGTACATTTGAATTTAATATTTAAGCGTATATTTATTGAGAATTTATATCTTTAGTTCTTAAAAGTTAAAAGAATTCTTTACTTGTAACTGCCATTGTTCTTGCAACACCTTTATTGTAATACTTCTTGTATTATATTGCAATTATTATTTACATGTTTTCTCTGTGATTTTTGTAAAATTTTCCTGAGGGCTATTTATTTTCTACTAAAGGAACTTCTTACACAATGAATGTTTGAACAAATCACTAGTGCTTTCATTAAAATTTTGCAAAAATATCACTTTAGCAGTGATTATCTCTGAATGTTCGGATTAATTTCATTTCTGTTTTCCTCATATATTTCATGTTTTCTATGATTATGTTTTATGGGTAAGCCAGTTTTGCTTAGTCATTGTTCTTTTCAAATATGCAACTCTGAAGTTCAGAATTTCACATTTTTATTATTGAGACCTCATTTTCTTGTAAGACTATTTCAGATTTCTTTAGCTTCCTTTCCCTATTGTTTATGGCTAATTCTATTTAAGACTACTTCAAGAAATTGGTTCTTGTTTGAGTACCAAATGGTAGATAGATTAAATGAGTTTCCCCAGATACTTATTTATGAAATAGCTCCTAAATTCTGTGATTATACAAATTTAAAGTTTTAGTAGTTATCTTTATGTCAGAAAATACTCTTATATTATATAATACCATTAATCCATCAAAAGGCTTTTTAGATTTACAACATTGAAATATTTACATTATATTCTTCAAATTCTAAGTCATTGAGAAGTCTGAAAATGCTTAAAATAAATTTGAAATTTTGAAAATTTTAGAGGTTCACTTTTAGATAAATTTTGTGCATTAAACATGTTTTATTGCCTGTTTGTGCTGGGATCATTAAGGCTTATGAAGGAGACCTCGCCCTTTCCTTCACAGAGCTAAAGGCCTGCTGGGACATGAACAGTAGAGAAGCTTTTAGATGTTCTTCCTTTTTAAATCTGCTTGATCTGTTTACACCTGAACATATCCTGATAATTGGAATTGAACTTTGACAACCTATTATTAGTAAATGGTAATAACTAAAATTGAGTATTCCAGGCATTGAACTAAGCACTATATTCTGTGTGTGAGTGCAAATATATTTATGTATTTAGTAAATTGTCATTTATATCATTCTGATAACATAAACTTTATCATCTCCATTTTAAAGATAAGGAAACTCAGACTTGGAGAGGTTAAATAATTCATCCATATTCATACAGCTAGTAAATTCAAATTCAGATCTGTCAGTATCCAGAGACAAGCTCTTAACTACTATGCTATTACCTTCCTTACCAGTGAGACCTAATCTCATTGTAATATGAAAGGCTTAAGATCTACAGAGGTAAAACTTAATAAACTAGAACAGGGGTAGAACCTAATCTTGAGGTTCCCTTTCTTTTTTCTCTACTTTCTACCTCTGCTTTGCCTGTTGTACTTGTCCTATTTCAATATCAGGTATACATGTTGTAAAATATGGCATTTTCTTAATATATAAACTATTTATAGGTACAGTACTTGAGATAAGTACATATAGAAAACAGAAGACAAATTGTGACTTAATCTACTTGTTAAAATAGTGTAAGCTTTGTATTTTTCTAAGTATGCTACTCTGAGCTGTGACCATAAATAATTTTCGGTGTATCTGTCCTCTCTAGTTTCATTGGTAGATTTGCCAGTTAACTAGGATATGGTAGGAAGTCATCTTGGTCTTTTTCATTTAGATATTTATCTTGAATTTGCTTTTCAATAAATCTACCTTAATTACAGTTAATTCTGTTTAATTTTACTGAGGTAAACAAGTGACAACTTTGAAGCAGATCAAACTGGTAATTTATCTTCATATGATTTTTAATTTTCTGACATTACCAGACACTTTTTTTAAAACAATAAAACAAAAACTTTTTTCTTTTCAGGTAATGCCCTTATTAAGTGTGGAGAAACACAAAAACGAATTGGAACAGCTGACAGAGAGCTGATTCAAACATCAGCCTTAAATTTTCTTACTCCTTTAAGAAACTTCATAGAAGGAGATTACAAAACAATTGCTGTGAGTTGGAAAATGTTCCCTTTTAGTAAAATAATTTAATTTATGTTTACAGTTTTTAGTGAATAATTCTACCTCTTTAATGGCTGTAAATGTAGTTGCATTTTCACCAGCACATAAAACTAGAACAAAAATAAAAGATTTTAAAAACAATTCCATATTTGTGTTCTGCAGTGCTGCAGTACATTTGCATTCATTCTCAATTGTTGCCAACCCTAAAATCTATAGAGAAGTTCCTGGAATAACTATGAAAATATGCTACAAAATACCACCATAAGATCGGATAGTTAAGTAGCCATTTATTTAAACTGGAGCTAGAAGCCTAATTATTGGAAGATATATATTTCTGGCTCTTACACTGTATTTCTTTATGCATTTCTAGAAATGTATTATCTTTTAACATCACTGTTTTATTGCTAAGTATGTACTGTATGTTCTTAATGAATTTCAGCATTTTATCTTTTCTATATTTATAGAAAGAAAGAAAACTATTACAAAATAAGAGACTGGATTTGGATGCTGCAAAAACCAGACTGAAAAAGGCAAAAGCTGCAGAAACTAGAAGTTCAGTAAGTAGTTTTTTGCTTGTTTGGTTTTGGTTCTTTTTTTCCTGATAGAAAAATATTTTAGGTCAGTACTTTAAAATTTGTGAAATATTTTAGTGATACACTATATAAGATACAGACTATACTTAAGAATTAATAGAATTAATAGAATTTGACTTTCAGATCTTGTTTTTGTGTTTTTAAACAAATTTATCCAAACTTACACATCCAAGTCAGTGCAGAGTAGTCATATCAAGAGGCATTATTCAGCAATATAGCTGTTGCTAAACACCAAAAATTAGACCTCCTAAAAGGCTGTGTCATGTTCTTTAAATATCATTAGTGGTAATAGCAAATATGTCTTTTGGAGATAGATGTATTATATTGTAATTAGCAAAAAAAAAAAGAATGAAGATGAGAATGAATCAAAAAAAGAATGACAATAAGAATGAATCAAGTTTTTCAATATTTATATGTAGCTTAAAAATTAAATGAATTTTCTTTCCACATCTGATTCATAATGTTGAAAGGAGCTGTCACCAGGTAGAGTACTCAGTGACAGCAGGGACTCCTGGGTTACTATTTTGATGGATAAGAAACCCATTTGGATAAATTCTGGTGTATTCTTTAGAAAGCCATCCTTACAGTAGTTTAAAATTGAGTAGCTATATATTAAATATGATAATTCTTTGATTTTACATATTTTTTCTTAAAAGATTTTATAAGGTATTTAGCTATGCTATTTCCATTTCAAAGATTGAAAAGATTTATCAGGTTTAAATTGGAACACCTTTAAGATAGTACAACTTGAACACATATGAATTTGTTAATAGAAGCTAATGAATTCCTAATTTTATCAAAGGGATATGTTTTGTTAAGAGGCATAATACTCCCTACCACTACCACCATCAAGAAGCATTGCCTTAATGAGAATATGGCTACAGCGCTTGTAGAAGTCTTACAGTTCTCTTCCTGTAGGGAAGAAGGGTTGAGAATTACTTTAGAATGAAATTTAAAACTGATAACTTTGTACTAGTGGTATCTTATGATACTACCCCAACACCTTTTATGAGCAGAGTAATATTTTTTTAATAGTCTCCTTCAAGAGATATTGTATTAGCTACTGATGGAAAAAGAGCTATCTTTGATAGAACAATTCTAAATTTACCATTAATTCCAAATTCAGTTTCACTTCACAGTTTATCATGACATTATTAGCATAACTTCACTAAACAGACTCTGCAGAATTAAAACTTTAAAAATAAAAGTTATAGTTATTAAGAGACCCTAATCTAACTTACCAGTTTCTAATTGTTAGTGAATTTGTATAGTAAAATACCAAAAGGGTAAATAAGGACTAAAATGTATAATAGACATTGGGAAATAGAAAGAAAATGTTCAGATGAGAAGCAAGGGAGGAGGTAGGTGGGAAGGAAGGAAGGGAAAAGAAAAAAAGGAATAGAAGGGGAAAAAATGGAAACAAAGCTTTTGTAAATAAGGGGAAAAGAGGTTGAAAGAAAGGGAGGGGATTGGGGAAAAAAGAATCACGATATATCATGTATAGTACAAATTCCTTATGATGAATGTAATCACTATGTATATCTAAAATGTACCGATAAAATTAATCAAAAAAAAAATATATATATATATATATTATGTATGTATTGGTCAAGATGTGAATTTTATAATCAGGAAAAAGATAAAAATCATTTGGAAATATTTGAACTATAATAGAATCTTTTTATTTATAATGCCTGTATGTGATGACAGTGGAATAAAAATAGATTAAATTTCAGCACAAAGCATTTGTTTAACAAGCACTGTTAAAGGATAATGGTAGTCTCCTCTTTTACCTGCAAAGTGCTGGGAAGCACATAGACCTAACAATATAAAAAACTCCTTTGATTATTCTGAACTATTGTAAACTATTTTACTGTGACTACTAAGATGTATGTATAAGTAGACAAACTTTTTGAGAAATTAGTTATATGATATAACTAGGAAAAATGTTGGCCATTGTTCTGTGCTGTGTATTTTTGATGACAGAATTTTGTTCATGGGAATTTATTTTTTAAATTAAATAATTCAATTTACATAATCCAACAATTTGATTTGTATGCTTTCCTAGAACTTCTATATTACATAATACAAATTTTGTGTATAGCCAGAATTAAAATGTTAGTCTAGACAAAAACTCATGTTTCCTGGTAAAAATATTCAAATTCTCTTAGATAAAATATTCACATTTCTTGCCAGGAGTGGTGGCACATGTCTATAATCCCAGGTACTCTAGAGGCTGAGATAGGAGGACCAAAAGTTTGAAGCCAGGCTAGGGAACTTAGTAATACTCTGTCTCAAAATAAAAAGGGCTGGAGATATATCTCAGTGGTGTAGTGCAAAGAAAATTTTCATTTTATATTTTTCTTCAAACTTTATAGCAATAAGTCTGAACTACTTGGGACAGGAAAAGCCACTCTTAGTTTATTACATAAAGCTTTACATTATGACTATATTTGGTTAAAACTCCCCCCCCCCGTATTTTCATCCATTTTCTTGAAGAATACAGAATAGTGGAAATAAATCAGACACACAATATCTCATAGTTTCTCTTACATGAGAAACCCAAAGTATAACTAATTTAAAGAGCAAACTAAAGGATGGATAATAGGAAACAGACAGATATTTTCCAAATCAGAATGAAATTTAGAGGGGGAGGGGAAGGGAAAGTAAAAAGTATATGTACCAATGCGCCACTATGAATGTAATCATTAGGTACTACAAAAATGTATGTACTAATAAAAACTTTAAAATTTCTTTCTTTTTTTGTGTGTTTGAGACACAGGGCCTATGTAGTTGAGGCTCCCCTTGAACTCATTACCGTATATACATAGCCCAGCCTGGCCTCAAACTGGTGATCCTCCTGCCTCAGTCTCCCGAGTGCTGGGATTACAGGCATGTACCACCACACCCAGCTAAAAAAATTTTTTTTTTTAGTACCAGGGATCAAACTTGGGACCTTGTGCTTGTGAGGCAGGCAGCGGAACCACTAAGCTAAATCCCCAGCCCCTAAAAAAAAATTTTTTTAGAAAGGAAGTTAGGTTTACTTCCCCACCTCACCCCCTTTATTTTTGAGAAAGGATCTCATTATGTCACTGAGTTTCCCAGGCTGAGTTCAAACTTTTGGTCATCTTGCCTCAGCCTCCCAGAGTGTTGGTATTAAAAGTGTTTGCCACCACCCCTGGCTTTTTTTCTTTTTTTTTCCTGACATAGTTCTTGGTTCCCAGTTGGATCTAACCCTAGACTTTGATTTCACTACTTTATAAATTTGCTTAAATTATTATGTGACTAGTTATTCCTGTACTAGTAAAGTTTGGGACACGTGCATATCAGCACTGTTTTTAAAATTTTATTTACTAGTTTCCTGTATCCTCTTTGTAAGTTCTGTATTTGAGTCCTACTTGTATATAAGGTACTCTGCTGAGAAGGGGATCATAGATAAATAATAAAAAATCTTTGTTACCTTTAATCCACAATCCAGTATACTAAGTTAAACTTTTTTTTATGATTTAGCCCCATAGGTAAAAAAATCTGCCTGTGTCCAATATTGCTGCTATACTAACTAGTGTTTTACTAGTTAGCATGTTGAAGAATGGCAAAGCAATGTAAAAGGTACTTCTTAAGGTATACCAGTTGAGCAAAAAACAGAAAACATACTTTGTTTCAAAATGAATTAAAAAAAGAGTTTTAAAATAGTTTATAGATAAAACATGTCAGAGAAGCAAGGACAAAGCATAATTCATGCATTTAAATTATAAGGCACTCGTCTTTATTAACCTAATCTTAGTCTAATATAAACTTTTAAAAAATTATTTTACAGTTTAAGGGAAAGAAAATGGCTGGTTTTATAGTTCTCCAATATTTAGAGATTTAGACTGTGATTTTGGAGCATCTAAATTTGATGGAAAATACTTCTTCAAATACTTCACATAGCACATGTTCCCTCAACACACTTAAACATGGCTGAAGGCATTGTACATATACCAAGTAAAAATGACCTTTAAGTAGGATAATTGAGGATAGTCCCAGGGCTTTCATGGGTGGAGATTTAATGAAATTTTTAGTTAATTGGCAGTTTTTATAGTGATGAGATTTCCTAAATGATTCTAATTTAAAATTAAACATCAACCTTTTTAAAAAAATTTTGAGACAGGGTCTCACTATGTAGTTCAGGCTGGCCTTGAACTCACTCTGTAGCCCAGGCTGGCTTCAAACTCATTGATTCCCCCTGCCTCTGCCTCCCGAGTGCTAGGATTACAGGTGTGCGCCACCACTTCTGGCCTAACATCAACCATTTTGTTTTGAAAATTTGGATCTTTAAAGTATAAGAAACATCAGCTCTTTCCATACTTGTTTAGTGTGTGCTTTTATTGTGCAGAAGTAACTGTTCCACTGTGTTCATTGGTATACTGTGTTCTTTGTCTTTACCTATGTATTTAAGCAACTAAACTCAGCTCGCCTTGAAGGAGATAACATTATGGTAAATTTCTCTTACATGCTCAACTTCCTGCATGTAAAATGGCTGAAGGTTTGTTGGCCTACTGTGTTTTCTACATCTTGACTAAAGTGCCTTCTCTTGCTATTAGCTGCATGTAAAATTGTTGAAGCCATGAATTTGTTTATGTGTAGGAAAAAGTACTAGCTGAAGTGATAGTGGAACTTGAAGAAAAAACACTATATTTTAATTGTCAAATGTATTGATTATACCAAATACAGATTTTAGAATCATAGATTTATTGTACTGCGTTTTTACAGTCAGTGAAAGATGGTAAACTGGCACTTCAGATTATCATTTTTGGTGAAGGAAAGTAACATTTATCTTACTTAAAGGAAGATAAAGGTACACAAATTGATTTTGCCTCTCAGTAGCTTCAACATTTGTCTTTTTGTTACTCAAACTCAATATAGAATTATTTTCTTTGGCCATTACAGGCTAAGATAAACTCAAGTACGTTAGGTATTCCTGTAGTGGCCAGACCCATTCCACATGCAGTGCTAACTCATGGAAAATTAAAAATGATGATAGCCTGCAGGAAGCATAGAGAATAAAAGGTGTTTTATAATATCTAATGTGTATATTGAGTTCAGTTTGAAGAAATTTTTGACACATTATTAAAGTTTTTAATTTTAATGAAATAAGTTTTAAGCAGACAGTTCGTATGTTAGCTGATAAAAATTGGTTGTATTTGGTACTCCTAGACACATTGCTTCCACTAAAAGTGACAGGTCTGCAGTTCAGTTAATAATAAATTGGCAATTAATTGACTGCTCTTATTCCATTAGCATTGAACTAAAAGCAGAAGAAAAGTCTTTCTTTTTTTATACTACGATTATTGAAATCTTGACTAAATTAGGGCTTTTCTTAGCAAGAGAATGCACTTATTTCCATTGTCCTTTGTATAGATAAATGAAAAGTGTGAGTCATTACTAATTTAGTATACAAATCATAGTTTTTCTTTTGTGTTAGGTAGAAAATATCCTAAATAATTAGCAGGACCTTTGTTTCCTCCACTAAGTGTTGTTTTACTACTACTATCATCTGCTTATAGTAAGATATGTTTAGCTATGGTTATTTTAAAATTCATTTTATTTCAAGTTTATAGTTTTCTCCAAAGAAAAGCTTTATCAGTGACAGTTGGTGTTCTTTTATCCTTGCTTTATTTTTATTTACTAGAATTCTAGAGTTTATACCTGAAAGAGAAATTAGAATTCATTTAGCCCAAACCTCATTTTATAGATGAGAAAACTAGAACTATGACAAATTAAATATTCCCAGTTTGGGAAAATGGTTATTCTTATTAATTTATAAAATTAGCATATTTTAAAATTGATAGTATTGATATATACAAAAGGCATACTAAAAAAAAAAAGGCATATTTTGACAATATGTTGAGCTGCACTGACTGAGTTACTACTGTGTTTAATCTTATAATATGATTTGGAGAAAGCAGAGTATGCCATTTGAATTAAAATTCCTATATTTTTCTCTCCTAAGTTGTAGAAAATGTTAAATCCCAACTTTCTTTCATGCTCTATATTTTTCTCTAATTTTTAATGCTGGCTAGATTTGGGCAGAGGAAGTAACAAAAGTAAGTAAATTATTACATGACAGAATTATGAAACAAGAATTTAATTGCCATTCATTCAGTAAATATTTGTTAGGTGACAACTATGTGACCAGTCATGGTCTGTGTTACTGTATCTTTTAAAATTTGAAATGTATGGTAATGTTTAGGTCTGTTTGGCCAATAGCAGCTCCACACAATGTTGCAGAGATGTGATTTGCACATATCATGATAAATCCTAGATACCTGTTAATCAAGTGGTAAAATCATACAATGCCTTTCCAGGAGGCCGATGACATATGTGATTTATTCATTGATAATTTTTTTAAATGGCAGATATTTTAGATGTGATATAGTTAACATTAGGTAACCAGAGCTTCTCTTTATCACCAAAGCTATTTATTCTCACTTTAGCAGAAAATGTCTCTAAAAAATGTACTTTACTGCTGTATTAAACACAGGATAGCAAGTATTTCATTTTACAGTTAAGGTCATTATTATGAATATCCATTATTGTATGATGTAACAATTGGATCCATTGTTTTTGTCTATTTCCCTCAATGTCAGACTGCTAGCAGTTCCTCTACTTGTGTTACCATTTCTAATCTTCTCTGAGCTGGAAAATCAAGTAATAAAGCAAGAATTTAAAAAATAAAATTATTTTAACTTCAATGCAGATTTGTTTGAAATTCTCTTTTAGGTCTTTAGAAGCATTTTTCATTTATTCTCCAATTCTAAGGCCTACCAAAACCTGACTTCCAAATGAGGATGGAACTGGAGATTGAGGGCAGGTGCTAATTATGGCCGGGGGACTTTAATGGCTTATAAACTTTAACTATTTTCTAACATTGTGAGATGCTGATTATGCAGCCTGTTTCATGCATAGGATACTGAGCTATTGATTCTACAACTTAAAAATTGAGTGTAATTCTTTGTTCAGGCTCTCATCCCCCTCTGGAATATTTTCATTTACTTATTATATGGTTCTACCCTGGCTTCTGATTTCTTCCTGAACCTCTAGCATGAAAAAGGGGCAGAGCAACATGGGAGAGAATGTAGTTTGAACAAGAAACCCAAATGTTTTCCCTTTGGTTGACATACATGTACACCAAAAAAGTTTTTGACTTGATTTGCACCTTCTATAAGTTTGGGAAATAATTGATATAATAAATGGGAAGAAAGTAATAAAACAAATGTTTATATTGTATAGATATATAAAATATTAGGGAAATATATCAAAATGGATTTGAAGAGATTTTTTAAAACTCCTTTCATTTTTATAATTTAAAAATATATAAACTTTAAAACTTCATATTCCTGGAATAAGATTTAAGCCTATAGAAAACATAATTAACACCAGCCAAGATCGTTAAAGCAAATGCCTCAGAAGTGTGACCAAAATTTCTTACAGATATCCAATCTATTATCACAGAGCAGTAAGTTATTGCACATTTTCCAAGTTACATCTGAAAAGAACCCTCCCTGTTTACTTAGTGTTGTGCTGTCATTTAGTCTCAATCAAGTATTCCAGTAACAATAATTCTTAGTAGCTCTTTTCCTAAAACTTACACTTTTAGTTACAAAATTAAATCAGAGAATAAGATATTCCAGAGGACAGAATATTAGCTGTTTAAATTCATTGTCTTTACATCTTTCTCAGGGCTAGGAGCTATAGCTCAGTGGCAGAGCAATTGCCTATTATGCTCAAGGCCCTGAGTTTGGTCACCAGCACCATAAACAATAAATAAGCCTTTCTCATCTACCTTTCCAATATAGATCATTTTCTTCCTGCATAAGCTGATTTTAGTGAACCTAACTTAAATTTCCTTAGCTTCTCAGCCCAGTTGTATGTGTCAGAAATAATAGACAGTTTGAGACATTCAACTATGTTTACATCCACCCCAAACATCTACTGAAATTTGTTCAAACAGTGAGAATCATTCCTTTCCTATCATTTACTTTGCCTAAATAAAAAGTCTAGATTGTTTAGAAGACTGAGTTGATAAGCTCTGTGGTGCCTTTCTTCACAATTAAATATTAAATTTTGCCAGGGATTTAGCTCAGTGGTGCCACTGCCTGCCTTGCAAGCGCAAGGTCCCAAGTTCGGTCTCCAGTACCCAAAAAATACCGCAACAGAAATTAAATTTTATTCAAACCTAGATGGCTGATTCCTTGTCCCTATTGAGATTATTTATTACTTTTATTCAGTATTTTTAGCATTAAAACCTTATTTCCACTTCACTATCAAGCTTCCTGCTCTCTTCAACCTGCTGTCTTAGTCTTTTACATCTTAAGAAACATTGCCATATAGTAGAGGTTTTTTGCTATTTCTACAAACAGCCATTAAATTGAATGGTATTTTCACAAAGACCCACATGGAACTAGCCGAATTTACTTCTGAAGCTCATTATTTTGGTTTACTGCAATTTTTTCTATTAAAGTCATTTGTATTCAACCACATAGAAGCGTAAATAGTACAAAGGTAACACTGAAGTGATTGATTTTCCTGATGCTTTCCTTGAGAAGAACATTCTTTTCTTCTGGGATTTTTTTTCTGCTTCATTCTAGCTTCTAGAGAATCTGACTTTAGCCTTCGAAAGTATTCTTGTTTTATTCAAATTTCACTTCACTCCTTTTTTTTTACTGAATAATTCAAGCTCATGTTCATAAATAAATCCAATCTAGTCGTCAGTTCTTAGTCCCCTTTTCCAGGCCTGTTGCTATTGGGATATTATAGCAACTGTCTGCTTTGTGCTGTTTCTTTCTTGACTGGCTCACTAGGTTAACAATTGCCATCCAAGAGTGAAGGAGGTGGAGAGGCGGCATGAAATTCCACGTTAAAATTCTGACCTTGTTCATACTTACTACATCTTGAAAATATTATAAATAACATTTACATAGGGAGGAAAGCTATGTATGCTAGCGAGGGAGTAAAAAATATAATCATGGCATTGTTACCAAAGATGATTGAAGGGGAGTTAATTATTTTGAATGAGCTGTGAGTGAAGTTTTATTTTTTCCTCTCCACTTTATTACCAGCAAGTTCTAATTAAAAGTTTTAAGCCAGGGATTTAGCTCAGTGGTTTCGCTGCCTGCTGCGCAAGCACAAGGACCCGAGTTCAATCTCCGGTACCAAAAAAAAAAAAAAAGTTTTAAGATATTTTATGCTAGTATTTATTATTTTTAGAGCCTTTTTTTTTTTTTTGTACCAGGGATTGAACTTGGGACCTTGCACTTGAGAGGCAGGCAACAGAATCACTGAGCTAAATCCCCGGCCCTAGAGCTTGTTAATTTTTCACTGCACTATTTTGTCCCAGCACTAAATGTATCAACGTTTGAAACCAGTAGTGGTATCATATTCTATACATCTCTTCCCATCTAACTTCAAAGTCAGTGGCTTGACATTGGTAGTGGGAAATTAGCCGTGGCAGGAGTATTTTATCATGAAAACCAGGATGTTAGAGCTTTTCCTTTTTCCTTAAAAATCAGTTGATCAGCGTAACACTGACTGAAGGTCAATCATAAATTTTAAGAAAACTTTTTTCCCTAATTGTAACATAATATTTCTGCTTAAGGCCTATTTTATGTATAGTTTAGAAAGAAAATTTAAAAGAACAACATGTAAAATGTAGAGCAAAGAAGTATTTGAAGAAACCAAAGAATTGTTCCTAACAAGTGTTTGGTAACTAAACAAGCAGAAATCCTATTGCTTCACTCTAAAGTCTTTTGTATCTGAAGTTGAAGATTGTTGTTTAAAAAGTATAGTAATAGTTGAGAATTTTTAAGAATAATATTATATCTGTGAAACTGTGCTACTCTTCAGATTTTGTAAAATATGAAACTTGGCAGAATTGAAGCTAGAAAATATCTTAACTGTCCATAGTAGGTTTTCTTGGTTCCTATGAGTATGTCATTGGGCTTTGGCATTGATAAATTCTGAATGAAGTGCTAGTAAGGAATCATTTCTTTTGAGGTTGAGTAATACAGAAAAGTTACGGTCTAAAATCCAGGAACCAGTTTAGATGTCACAAAAGCAGAATTGGAGAATTGCCAGATTATAATTTAGGATTTGTTTGAGGGATTTTTTTAACTGCCTAATAGAATTTATATAAAATGGTCTAAGTCTTCCAATGAGATTCTAAAACTGTGTCCTAATTTAAGTCTGAACAGGAATTAAGAATAACTCAAAGTGAGTTTGATCGTCAGGCTGAGATTACCAGACTTCTGCTAGAGGGAATCAGCAGTACACATGTGAGTGTTCATTCCTTGAAAATCCATCTAGAACAAAGACATCTGATCATTCTGAGGCAACTTGGAGTAAAGACTGAACTTCCTTTTCAGTCATTTGTTATGGAAATTTAAATTGTGGTGCTAAAGATATGTGAAGAAATATTTTAAACTTTTGCTTACATCTCATCACCTACTTCTCCCACCCTCATCAGATACTTTTGTTGGCTTTCATTGGCTAAACAATTTGTTATTAGTAAGATGCTAGATACTTTCTAGCATCCTTTATTATAATGATTCTCCTTTATTACAATGTTGTACTTCGTCCCCTCTTAGCATTTACCACTTTGAGAACTAAGAACTGACTATAACTTCCCTTTACAGGCTCATCATCTTCGCTGTCTGAATGACTTTGTAGAAGCCCAGATGACTTACTATGCACAGTGTTACCAGTACATGCTAGATCTCCAGAAACAACTGGGAAGGTAGTAATTGCCTTTTCACATATTGAAGTCTTAGATAAGAGAAGAGATAAATGCAGTTTTTTGCTTATGGACTATTAGCAGGGATGATTAGAAGAACTGGAGCCTTTGAGCTTGCACAGAATTGAGGGTTTTTTTAAATGGAAGTGTCAAACTTCTGAGATAACAAACATTTTGAGCTTTTCTGGCTCAGAAGGATATTACTAGAGATAAGAAGGTAAGTGAATACCTTTTTAGTGACATATAAAGAAAGCTTCTAGTGAGGTTTTGCTTTTCTTTTGCTACTGCATACTTTTTTACTGTTGGTCAACACATAGTTGTCCTTAAAGATAAACTATTTTATATGTGTTAATTACAGCAGTACCTTGATTCACAAACTTGATTCTCTCCACGATTCTGGTCCCACAGCAGTTGGATGAGAACCGAATCACATTTAAGTTCAGCCTAACCATTGAATTTGATTTGGTTCTCATCCAACTCAGTTTGCGACCCGAAGCATGGAAATAGTCAAGTTGGTGAACTGAGGTACCGCTGTACTTAGTAAAGAGGAAAAGAAGTTTTGGACTATTCTGTAAGCGCTTAAGCCCACTGACATGATTATTCTGACTTTGTTAATGTATTTTAAAGCAAAATGATAATATATAAAGTATATAGCTCAGTCATTCATTTATCAAATATTTGTAGCATATCTGCAACATACCTAGCACTTTATATTCTGCAGTTACATCAGCAAACAAAACAGGCAAAATGGTTACCTTTATGGAGCTCGCATTGTAAGGTGATACTAGAAATAACATACAGGGCAAATATGATTTCCTCTTTCACAACATTTAAAGTCTAGGGAGGGATACAAGCCATAGCTGGACAAGAAAACAGCAGGCTGAATATTCCAGGCAAATTTAAAACATTTATGTAAAAACACTGGAGGAACGAGAGAGTGGCAGATTTGGGAAACTGACAGTAGTTCTTCTCGTTAGAGCATAACGGTGAAGGTAAGAATGGCATATTAGATGACACTAGAGGGGTTAAGCAGGGTCACACTATGAATGGTCTTAAAAGTCAGTTAGTTATGGAAAGCACTTTAGAATTTATATAATGATTAAAACAGAAAAGTGATATCTGCCATTTGAAAGAAGAATATCAAGATAAGTTGTTTCAAAAACTGAGATATTTGAAAGGTCACTTTGATGATGTTTTAAGCATATTAATCTTTCAGAACTAGACCTAGAACAAAATTAGACACATCGGCAAATCCAATTTTAGATTTTAAAAATGAGTTGTAGCTTCTTATCTAATAAGAGTTGATGAACAAATTCTGAGACTAGAATTATGGGAAGAATTAAGTTCGTGAACCACAGTTTTTGATGTTTTGTTAGTGATATTTGTATCTGAAATCAGACTACCACTTTAATCCCCATGTCATTAACAACTATTTTAAACTCAAGCCTTAATAATTCCTTTCTACTTTCTCCTCAGACTTTAGGAGTATACCAGACAGGTTGCTCTTGCTACCATTATAGCACAAGTGCTTGGCCTCCAGGCATTCATACAAAATTAGTTTATTACTGCACTTTAGGATTAGCTCCAACATTACAAAGTAAAGCCAGTTCTCTTATTCTAGAAAAGAAAGAGTAGCTTGTTTTTGTGCCCTCAAGGAATTATATTGCTGCTAAAGGCCAGTGATAAGGAAGGTGAGGGAAAGTTCAGCCCTTTAATTTATTACAAGGTATACTTTTTAAAACAAGTATTCAAATGTGAAGCTTCACAAATCATTCATATCAACACTAACAAATGAAAAGCTATTTCTGCACGGTAGAGCCAGGTTATGTTAGTAGTTGTAGTTGGTAGTAAATGAATAACCCAGTCACTTCATAGGGCTTGAGTTGAGTTGTGCCCAGGAACTCTTCCAGGCACCTCATTTATGTTGACTGTTTTAATCCTCACCACCAGATGAAGTGGATACTACAATCCACATTACATGAGGAGAAAACAGAAGGACAGGTCACAAGATTAGTATTTATTTTTAGTAACTGCAAGACTTTTAACATATTGTGTCGGTGACTTATTTGACATTTTCGTAGTAAAATGCATCAAAGAAGGTAAAAATGGCCTTTTAGTGCTTTTTAAAAAACTATTAATCCCAAAAATTGATAAAGATAGACCTCAGTGACTAAACAAAGGCTAATTAGGCTAGTAAACTTTAAAGTATTTAGAGACCTAACCTCCACAGTTAGAGACCTAAAAAAACCATATGTGTTTCCGGGGTAGGACGAACCAATATAGTGAAAATGTCCATACTTCCAAAACTGCTATAAAGATTCAATGCAATCCTGATTGAAATCCCAACAGCATATTTCACAGAACTAGAGAAAACAATCCAAAAGTTCATCTGGAACCAGAAGAGACCTAGAATAGCAAAAGCAATTCTAGGCAACAGGGTCGTGGCAGGGAGTATCACAGTCCCCAACTTGAAACTGTTACTACAAAACCACTGTGATAAAAACAGCATGGTACTGGCAAAGAAACAGATCTGAGGACCAGTGGAACAGATTAGAAGATGCAGAAACAACTCCAGACATACTCAGCTACCTCATCTTTGACAAAGGAGCCAACCATCCTCACTGGAGGAAAGATAGCCTCTTTAATAAATGGTGTTGAAAAAACTGGATTTCAACTTGACAAAGATTAAAACTAGACCCCTGTCTTTCACCATGCACTAAACTAAAATCGAAGTGGATTAAAGATCTAAATACTAAAACAGAAACACTAAACTTGCTGGAAGATAAGTTAGGTAGAACTCTCGAAGTCATTGGCATTGGAAAGGACTTTATGTACAAAACCTCAGTAGCACGGGAACTAGCACAAAGAATCAACAACTGGGATCTCATCTTATTAAAAAGCTCTTGCATTGCAAGAGAAATCAGCAACAGAGCTAAGAGACAACCTACAATGTGGGAAAAAAATTTAAGCAGCTGTACCTCAGACAAAGGTCTACTATCTAGAATATATAAAGGGTTGAAAAAAATCAGACCCCCCCAAATTCAAAGACCCAATTCAAAAATGGGCATCTGAAATTAACAGACATTTGTCAGGCAAAGAAATAAAAGCAACAAATAAAGATATGAAAAAATGGTCAACGTCACTCGTCATTTGAGAGATGCAGATGAAAACAATGCTGAGATTCCACCTCACAACAGAAAGAGTGACTGCTATCAAGAAATCAACCAATAACAAATGCTGGCAGTGGTGTGGGGAGAAAGGAACCCTTCTCCATTGTTGGTGGGAGTGCAGACTGGTGCAACCACTGTGGAAATCAGTATGGAGATACCTCAGAGAACTAGGACTACAGGTCCCATTTGACCCAGCTATTCCCCTGCTGGGTATCTTCCCAAAAGAATTAAAAGAATGATACCACAGTGATATATGCACTCCCATGTTTATAGTGGCACAGTTTGTAATAGCTGAAGCTTGGAAACAGCCCAAGTGCCCATCAACTGGAAACTGGATAAAGAAGATGTGATTTTTTTATAAAATGGAGTACTACTCAGCCATAAAGAATGAGAAACTGGAGACACTTGTAGCTAAGTGGATGCACATTGAGGACATACTCTTAAGAGAAATAAATAGGACACACGTGTAAATACTGAATAGTTTCTCTGGTGTGAAAAACTAAAAGTAAATAAGAATCAATGTATAATTGATACCATGAAATAGAAAATGTCTAAAGGAGTAGGGGAAGTGGGAGGGGTAGGGAAGAGGAAGGAAGGGGAAAAAATATGAGAAAAGGGAAAACATGGAAAACAAAGTCTTTGTAAATAGGGAAGAATGGAGGGTGAAGGGAGGGCAGAGGAATGGGAAAAATATGAGAACCAAGATTTATCATGTAAAGGTACAAGCTCCCAATGATGAATGTAACTGTATTGTATACCTAAAACGTACCAGTAAACTAAATGGGAAAAAAAAACCCTCTCTGTACCTGTGCACATGCACATGCATGTGCATACACTCACCTACATGGAGAGAGACCTTATTTTTAAATCTCCACAAATATGCTTAATTACTATTAATAATTAATAAAGAGCTCGCTGATGAAGTGAATGTAGCAAATGTCTTAAATTTTAGAGTGAAATCTGAATTAGAAATTATTTTTATCATTAGAACACATACACCAGAGAAACTTGCTTTTAATTTTTAAAGTGCACTATTCTAGCCATAAGGGATATGCTGTGAACGTAACCAAAATCCCTACCTTCATGGGACCTACATTGTATTTAGGGGTGGGGAAGCAGAAAAAATGTATGTAATTGTGTGTTATATAATGCTAGAAGGTAATAAATACTGTGGAGAAAAATACAGCAAAATACTTCTTTGGTGAGAGCAGAGAAAGATACAAGAAAGCAAATATGCAGGTATCCGAGAGAAAAGTACTCCAGCAGAGGCTACATGCCAGAAACGTAGCTAGCATGTTCAAGGAACAGCAAGGAGGACTTAGCTGGAGATGAATAGAAGAAACAGGCAGCCAGAACATATGGAGGGCATTAAAGCTATTGTCTAAACTTTGGTCTTAACTCAAAGATCAGGAACCATTGGACAATTTTATTTTTAAAACAATTTTTTTTCATAGTAAATCGTGTAGTACATAATGTTTACATTCTTTGTGGGGAGTTGATACATATACATAGTACATCTCAATTCCTTTTTTTTTTCCCTTCCCCTCTTCCCCCGTCCTCCAATTTGATCCCCTTCCTTTTTTTCTTTTTTTTTTTTTGGTGCATATTTGCAGCACATAATGCTTACTTTTCTTGTGTGGAGTTGGTCCATGTACGTGACACATCTTAATTCCTTTTATCACCTTTTGTCCTTCCTTCCCCTCACTCTTCACATCTTGATTGCCTTCCCCTTTGAGGAAGCTCTATCTCCCTACTTCCTATTATCTGTTATTTTGTGCTTTATTTATACTTTGGGTTTCTCATACAAGAACTATGCAATGTATAAGCTTGTATACCTGGTTTACTTAACATTATGGTCTCAAGTTGCATCCATTTCCTATGGACGATTTTAAACTGAAGAATGACACTATTTTAGTTCAGGCTCTTACAGGATCATGCTGGCTGCTGTGTTGAGAGTAGATGTTAGAGAGCATGGGTGAAAGCTCACAGACTTGCAGTAATCTAGTCAATAATCTAGTCAAGATGATGGTGGTTTGGATGTAGGGTGATTATGGTAGTCATTCTGAAAGTGGTCAGTTCCTGGGTTTTTTAACAGTTGGAGCCAGCAGGATTTGCTAATAATCTGTATATACATCAAATTTAGAGGAGTCAAGAACTGCAGGAAGTGTAAATTTTTGGTTTGAGGAACTGAAAGAATAGAGTTGTGGTTAAAGTGGGGAATGCCAGAGGAGTGGCCCTGGATTCAGTCCCCAACACCATAGAAGAAAGTAGAAGCACCTTAAATATGAATTTTCATAGATAATTTCTGAAATAGTTGAATTAGTCATAGGCCGTCCATTGTACAATTTCCCATTTAGTACTGGGGTAATAATAGCTTAAAATAAATGGAATATTATCTTCATTATGTTTGCATTGTTTATAAACATTTTAATAAAACTTATTTTCCCTAAAAAACATAGAATAAAGTGAACTTTTGAAATTTGCCTTATTCTTCCACTGAGACTGAATAACAGTCATAACATGAATGTCAGCCTCCTCACTTAATCTGTGAATGGTATCATTTTATCTTTTTGTCTTCAGTGTGTGGTAGTAGTGCTGAACATGTACATAATCAGTAAATATTTGTCATTTGAATGAATAGAAAAATGTGTTGTTTTATGAGTTCAGAGATTCAAATTTTTTTTCAATGTAAAGCTTCATTCTTATGTTAGTATCTAATATTTAAGGAGTTTTTCACTGATATTTTTGTTTAAATTTTTATTAAAAAATGGAAAGAAATTAATGAGACATACTAATAGAAGTTTTTGGCACAAACCATTTTTTCTGCTGGGGAACAACCATTGTTTTTTAAAATTTTAAGTCAATATTATAAAAAGGACAGCTTTAAAACAGATTTTCAAGGATTTATATCTGCATAACACCTGAATTGTCTCTAGTGTAATTGGGCCAAGAGGAAAGAAGAAGCTACACAACACACTTTGTCACTAAAGTATTAGTAAATTGGTAGCATCTGTTAATCTTCCAATGTGGAAATTGGAAGAAGGTAAATAGTGCCACCAAGTGGTGGTACTAAGGAACTTTAATCACTTGGAAATAGCTAATCAACTGTTTTCTTTTCAACAGTTTTCCATCCAATTATCTTTCTAACAACAATCAGACTTCTGGAACTCCCGTGCCATCTACTTTATCAAATGCAGTTGGTTCTTCTGCCATGGCTTCAACCAGTGGCCTAGGAATCACCTCTCCTTCCAACGTCACTGACCTTAAGGAGTCAAGTGGCAGCAGGAAGGCCAGGGTTCTCTATGACTATGATGCTGCAAACAGTACTGAGTTGTCCCTTCTGGCAGATGAGGTAAGTGATGTGGGTGTGAGAAGAGAAATATATCATCAGTTGACCCACCTTCTAATAGCACAGCAAGATGCAGATTCCTCGTTGCTTACTGAGAAAGTTTACCATGAATGTACCATGGATTTCAGATGGTTATATTGATACTTTATAAAATGCTAATTCTTTAATATAATTCAACATCACAGAAATATTTTAAATTTTCACCTACTAAATAACTTGTTATATAAGCTTACCTCCTGATAATGTTTAAAGTCCTTTGACAATGAATAGCTTAAGCAAATTACATACACATCTGGTTTGTTTGCTGTGTTTGTTTTTTGATATAATTAATAACTTGAAATATCTTACTTTGTAGGTGATCTCTGTGTTCAGTGTCGTTGGCATGGATTCAGACTGGCTAATGGGGGAAAGGGGAAATCAGAAGGGCAAAGTGCCGATTACCTACTTAGAACTGCTCAATTAAATAAGTGGACTATGAAAAAACTACTCATCATGACATCTTATTTATATATAAATAACTAAATAAATCAGGTTTAAGTATCTTCCATGGTAATGACTTAAGAGACTGGAACACAAAAACAAAAACCCAGCCATCAGAAACCAGCCTTTCTGCCGATAAAGTTGCATGGTAAATATTTCATTAAGAGTTTGTTAGCGCTTTCATGCCAAGAATGTTTTCTTACAAAATTCTCTTTCTACTGAGATTTCACTAATAAGCTCCTTCTACTTTTGAGCCCCAATTTAAGGCAGAACTGTTTTCTACTGAATTTTTCATTAACTGCAAGTTTTTTCTTTCATGTAAAATAAATTTATTGTGAATTGCTATCAGTGACTCATTTATTAGGTATAATTAATAGCCAAAGAATAAAGTTAAAATTTGATTTCAACTTTTGGTTTAAAAAAGAATTGTAGGATATAATCTCCTTTATGAAGAATATAATGTTTTTTAATGCATCCATGAACAGAAATGCAGTTAATGCCTATTTACCTTGTCCAACAGGAATCAGATGACTTTAATACTATGTTTAATGTATGTTTTGATGGGTTATTTTTTAGTTTTTTTGTCTTTTTCTTTTTTTTGGTTTCTTTTTATTTTTGGTACTGAGGATCGAACTCAGGACCTTGTGCTTACAAGGCAGGCAGCGGCACCACTGAGCTAAATCCCTGGCCCCTATTTTTTAAATTTTTGAGACAGCGTCTCACTATGTAGTTCAGGCTGGCCTTGAACTCACTATATAGCCCAAGCTGGCCTCGAACTCTTGGCAATCCTTCTGCCTCAGCCTCCCAAGTGCTGGGATTACCAGTGTGTGCCACCACACCTGGCTGTTTTCTTTTTAAAACATTACTGAATCTTTTTTTTTAATTTAAGAAACAACTAGCCCTTGAAAAACATTACTAAATTTCCCTGATACAATTGTATTTAAGATTCTAAAATATCTGGAACAAATTCAGTTCATTAAGATTGCCACAAGTTAATACACAATCAATTTTATTCATTAACATACTGTAGGGCTACGGATTTAGCTCAGTGGTTCCACCACCTGCCTTGCAAGTGCAAGGTCCCGAGTTCGATCTCCGGTTCCAAAAAAAAAAAAGAGAGAGAACCTACTGCAGTACAGTAAAGAGGGTTTGTTATTGAATAACAAATTATATAAATATGAATTATGGGTACTGCATTATAAATTATATATAAACTTTTGGTTACTCTAGGCTTACTAATAAAGCTTTGAAAATTTATTAATGAATATAGGTTATCATAATCAGGATTTCTGATTATGAAGCACACAGTATCATTAGTAACGATTTGAAGCTAGAAAATTGCTATTCGGGCCAATGCTGTGTGAGTCGGCAATTGCAATAAATCAGCAGATTGATAAATTTTGTTTTGTTTTGTTTTAGGATTTCTGTTCTCATTCATTCAACAAATATTTGTTGAGAGCCAGATACTATGTTGATCAACTCGGGATGATACCATGAACAAGAGGCACATAGTCCTTGCCCATGTAGAGCTTAAAGAGGAGGATGCAGAAAATAAAGCAGTTGTTCTGTAACAGTTAGTGTTATGAAGGAAAAAAAGGCACTGTGTTTAGGAATCATCTAACTCGGCAGAGTGAGAAATGGTTTGGGATGGAAGTGTTACGGGTAGGAAAAAGATGTGCCCAGCCTAGAGGCGAGTGCCTAAGTAGTTCAGTCTGACTTACGTATGGAGTACAAAGTGTATTTCATTTTTTCGGGGAATGTTAATCTATCAAAATGATTTTTTGATGTTTTTTAAAAATTAATATTTAAACATCATTTTTAAATAATCCTCTTTTGTTAAGAGCTCCTAATAAGAGCTTGGTAAACATGTTAGTAATTTTAGTTCACTGTCCAGACTTTAACTGGAGTTGTTACCCTTTATCTGTGCTATAAGACAGCCCTCTGAATTTTATAGTTTCACAGGACGCTTTGACTCCCTATAAATTGCCATACTGCTAGAATACCAGCTACTATTTAAGTCCAGATTTAGGCTTTGAAACATAACAGAAATTTCGTAACAGAAATTTAGGTCAACTTAAACAACAATTTAAATTAGGTTTATGGGAAGTAGAATAATAAAGGGGAAAGAGTATTGGAATGAATTGGTCCTGGTTTCATATCCAGCCATCCTCACATACTCTTGAGCCTCAGCTCAGACATTCCATACCAATGACGTGCCATTTCTTGTCAAAGATGGAGATAATTGTACCATCATGGTGTTATGGGATAATATAGCAAATGTTATGGTAGGTGCTTTTTAGGGAAAATCTTGGCATATAGTAAACACATTCTGTATTCTGTAAATACCAGTTTCCCCTTGTTAGCCTGGACCTACCCAGACTGTGGCCCTGTTCATGGTTGTGTATAAGAGAGGCCTCTTTTACATTCATACTTTGCTCACTCCCTATCAATTTCATTCTCTTTCTTTAAATCAGACCCAGATCTGGGTTTAACCTCACCACAGTCAGTGTAAAATCTTTATCAGAACCTTCTGCTTTCCATCAGGTGAATGTTAATTATTGAAGGCTTCTATACATTATTAGAGTACTATAATGTTAATAGGTTCAAAGACTTCTTGTGCCTTTGTCTTCCACAAATCCACCATTATATGTAGGTTTGTTCTTAGGACTGTTCTTATTTTAATCGGGTTTTGTTTGGTCGGGTAGGATGGTGGTGGTTGTTTTATTTTGGTTTTAGCTTAAAGTCATGGGTTTAGTTTTTACTCAGGTAATGGTCCAAAAAATTCTTAGGCATGGAAGAAAAAAGTTAGGAAGCCTATTAATTTATGGTGCAATTCAGAATTGTTTCAACCCCGTGCCCCTGATCATCCAAACGTACAGTAACGTGAAGCACACACACGTGAATAAAATAATAAACTTGGAAATATTTGTAGGTTCTTTTACCAACAAACAAAAAGTGAGTGATTGGATTGTATTTATCTTTATCCTCAATCTGACCTATAAGGTCATAGTGTTAGGAAAAATTTTTGGTGCTAATCAAAAAAATTCATACTATAGGAAATGCCTCATGGGGCCAAGATCCTCAGTGGGCTGCAGCCCATTCTTCTAGTCTGTTGTTATCCTTCATCCAGAAAGGAAGCTGGTGTTGGGAGGAAATTTCTAAGATGAACTGTAGAGAGGAAGGTGAGGGTCAGGACAATAAACAGCAGCCATGTTAACCCAAGGAGACCCAGCTTCTATAGTTTGTCAACAGGATTCCTAAAAAAGTCCCTTCCTTATCCCCAGGATCCCTGAAATTCTGGAATATATTGTCCTAGTTTCCCTTCGGGCCTGAGGGAGGAGCTGTAATGGAGAAATGGCCTCACAGCCAGTTTTTCTTCAACCCCTCCTCTGGATGATCAAGGCTCCTAGCTCATGGTGAGACTCCAAAGGTGGAGAGGAAATTCCTCAACCACACCTGTCCCCTCTCCCATGTCATCGTCCTAATTGGAAATTCTACTCAGTAGAGCAGTGGTTGTCATAGTTTGAAACCCCAGACCAAGGCTAGCTACATCGCCTGGAAAGTTGTTAAAAATGCTGATTACTATTTTCCAGTATTCGTTCTTTATTTGTACTTGGCTTTTTTCTTCGAGGGCCTCTGGAACTAGTGTTTGTTCATCATGTGACAGCTTTTTAAATGTTTAAAACAAAAATCTTTACTATGTTCTAACAAATAATTGTAATTATTTTAATAATTCATTTAGTAATATCTGTCACTCTAGAATGTAGACTTCCTGAGATACAGGCTATAATTCTTTTGATTCCAAACTCCCAAATCTTAGCAAAAGACCTAGCTCATGATATCTACTCAGTAAATACTTGTTTAATGAAAGAAAAGAATTTGAATTCCTAAGCCTTCCCCTGGACCTACTGAATGCAGCTCTGTGGGTGTGCCAAGCAATATGTTGTAAAAAACCATTTGAGTGACTCTGCTGCAATCTAAGGTTTGAGAACCACTGCAGAGCTAACAGAACTTTTCACCTTCAAGCCTACTGTCTGACATCACTTGAAAAATTCCTGCCTTATGTAACTCTTACAACATTACCCTCAAGGTTAGAGGAACCTTACTGCTCTCTTCCTACAAGTGAGTATGAAGGTATAAGGGTGTGTTTAGCGTCAGTGGAGGGTACTGCTTAGGATCCACGCTGCTGTGAAAGGAGTCTAGGAATATGGATCCTTTACACACATTTCCACTCAATGCAGTGCCTTTTAATTCATGACTAGTATCAAACACCCTGACAACCATTAGAGCAGTATTTGACTAACATGTACATCCCTGTGCCTCAGGTTGCTGAGCTATGCTCATTCTTTTTAAGAACTGTCAATGCTTCTTTTATAGTATAAGTCATAGCCATGTTGGTTAAAAAAATAGTTTAAAAAATCGCCTACAATTTCGGCATCCAGGGAAAACCACTGTTATTTAGCTATATGGCCTTCCAGACTCTTCTGTGTGTTATACATTTTTTTAAATGGGATCAAATTGTACATGCTGTTTTGTAACTTTTTCACTCAACAGTACCATGACTATCTTGCTGTGTCATGTATTTCTACATCTTTTCTAATACCTGCGTGATATTTCATTCTATGTGCCACCTTTTAGTAAACTACTGTTGAATTTTTAGGTTTCTAGTTTTTTCACTAATAAACTGCTTTAAAGAACATTGTGTTGCTAAATCTTTTATGTGTCCCTAATTGTTTCTTTAAGATGAATACTTTCAAGTAGAATTAGGAAGTATGCTAGCTTTTGTTTTTAAAGCTGTTGTCACCTTGACTCCTAGAAGGTTTTAGCAATTGACTTTTTTTTAGAATCAACAGTATATGAAAAAATACCACAGGGACTTGGGGCTGGGGGCTTGGTTTTTTGTTTTTGTTTTGGAGAGACTTTTTCAACTGAATGTTCTTAGAGTTTAAAAGTAAATGGGCGAAAGTTAGATAAAAATTGAAAGCACTCAATATTTCTGACATCACATCGTTTGTTTTCCCTTCTGTCATGTATTGTATGATACTTCAAAAAAGTATGTAAATACCTCCTCCCTCTTGTTTCTATTCATTCTCCTGAAAGTGTTATCACCTTTCTAAATTTTACTGAGATCACAGAAGAACCATCAGCTAGACTGCAACCTTCTGGTAGCTTTGATGCAGGCTTACTGCAGATGCTTTAAGGGAGCGTGGCAGTAGTGGGGAAAGTAGGACTTTGGGAGGCAGGCAGAACACTTGCTGTCCCACTGTAGACCTCTGAGCCTGCCACCTCATCTCTAGAGTGAGAATAATGTAAGCCCACCTAGTAGGATTGAAAAAAATTCCCATAGCAAAACAGCTGACACCTAGTACATAACAACTTAATAGGATTTCCAAAAGAGTATATTATAGTAGTTGGTATTGTCAGTCTCTGTGGAGTAAATATAATCTTCCTTGAAAGCCATCACAATAAATAGACATGGCCTTGTTCCTCCTACTGTACCTACAAAATCTGCTCTTAGAGTCTGGCTCATTTTTCCAGCCAGCTATTTGAACAGTGTAACCACAGACTCTCAAAGTGTCTAGTGCAGGCTTTCAACATCACCACATCTTTACAGTGATGTATCAGAATAATAATAGTTTCTTTAAATGGTGAGGGAGAATGTCAGCCAGGCCAGTCTTCCCTTCTGATAGAAACTGCCACACCCTTGGCCCGCTGGTGCCTTGGACGTTTACCTGTGAGGAGAGTAATTTTCACTAGCTAAGTCCCAATGTCCTCTCCAGGAATGGAGAACCTGGAATTGATTCATACATACTGAAAGACATTTATTTAGAGGAGTATAGTATGTGGCTTCTAACATGTCCAGAAAGCTAAATGCCCCAAAGTTACAACAGCAGTCATCAGAGCAGACAAAGCCCCAGAGACCAATCCATTTTAACATTTGGATCATTTGGATGAACCCCAATAAATATGAGTTAGCATGTGATTTGTTGCTGATGACTCCAACTATCCACCCAATGAGGAGTGAGTAGTAAGAGAACTTAAGGGAGTTGTAAAGAAGGTTATACAAGAGGCTCCAGGTTTATGAGAACAAGACAGCTGACTGATTTAAAGTAAGTAAAAGGAGATAAGCTACTGTTAGAAGCAACTTCTCTGAAAGCCTGATGCGCAAGTATTTAGGACACATGTTTCTGCCCAGTCTGATTCTAGTTTTCTGAAACTTGAGCTGTTGTAGATAGTTCCCAACAACCATGCACTTTGGTGCCTGCTGGCCTTTTGTATATAGTCTACTTGTGTCAAGAGCGAGCTTAAACATTCCCTTCCCTGAGAAGATATTCTGGACCCCCACGGGAAAGAATTGTATACACACACAACTATGTCATTTATTGACCTGAATTGCAATGACCTGCTAATGTAGCTGAGCTCAAGGACAGGGGTTTTGACTCTACTACCTAGAACACCTAAAGCTGAGTTTCAGTAAGCCCCATAGCAGCTTGCAGCATTCTCATTTCTACAGATTTATTAATGATTCAACTTCAATGCTCACAGGGGCGGGGATGTAGCTAAGTGGCACAGCACCTGCCTGGAAAGTGCCAGGTCCTGAGTTCGATCCCAGGTACCAAAAAAACAAACTTTGGTGCTCTTACATGTATTTGCCTAAGAAATATTGACCCTTTAGGATGTCAGTATCATAACACTATAGACCTTTTCTTAGTAAACCACACAATCTATTATTATTTCCCATTGACTGGTTAATTTTACAATGCTCATCACTAACCTGTACTTTGCAAAAGCACTAATTTATTAAAGTTTTGCTGGTTACATTTACACTTCAAGTTTAAGATCTGTCACCTCAATTTAGGGTTGCAGTGTTTCCGGTACTGAATGTTTCTATATAAATGTCCTCTAAACTGAGCTCAATTTATTTTTCCTCTCTTCTACCTCTTTTCCACACTTTTTTTCCATTTTTGTACCTACTCCCTCTCCCTACCTTCAAAACTGTATGCCACAAAACAGTATAAAAGCAAATGCACAAAGGAAAAGGACCAAATAATTGAAGAATGTAAAATAGAAAATTCTGCTCAGTTACGTGTGAAAAACAAATCTGACTCAGTCTGTCTCCTAGGAAGGAGGCAAGCAAGGAAGGAAGCATGTTCAAACTTGCAATTAACCATTTATGGATACAAACGTGCTGGTTGCTCAGGAGACAGCCACTCAAGCTCGCCAAAGGGGGCAAGGAAGACACCCTCATGCGCCAAAGGGAGTTCAGAGGCCAGCTTCTTGCCCTCACTCAAGGATTACATTTTGTGTGAATGCTGCATTGAAGTTTTGCTCAAACTTGGAATATAAGGCACAAAATGATTCACATTAACACTGAAATGCAATGATTCTGAGCCTTCTCCTGTCAGATCATTGGGAACTAGAGGATTCCCTCCCCATGCATATTTCTGAGACTCTCCAGGGACTTAAGTCCACAACTCAGTCAGCTTCTCCCTTCCACCCCTCTCACCCTCCTAGGCATGTAAGGAGGACCTTGCCCAGACACTGCTTCTTGCTGGCCCTAGACTTCACCCCTCACTTTCTTCAATGCTACCCTCTGTGCCTGCTCGCTGTGCCTCAGATACACAAGACAGAGCACCACGGCCACTTCTTCCTTCCCTAGTATGTTCAACCAAGGCATCTCAGAAAGCAAGTCTCTCTAAGCACAAGAGGATCTTAAAATTTACACACACACACCCAATCCTCCCAGGAGTAAACCCTCACCAGGATGTCTGATGAAGATAAGTTCCACCATTGGACACTGCAGACCTCGCACCAATGTTCTCCTTTGTCCCATAGCCTTAGGCGACAGGAGCTGGTCATCAGTTTACTCCATTTGTCTTTATGAGTGAGCCCCTCTTACAGGCATGTTACCCTATCCAACACTGTGGCTTTGATTAGGACCATCTCACAACATCTACATGTTTTAACATATTTGGAACTCAATGGTTGGAGTCAGAATCCTACCCTATTGCTAGGGCCCTACCCTATTTCTATCACTATAAAATAAGACAGGATGTCTTATTGTAAAACCACCTCTCACAGAAATTAAGACTATAGACTTTGGAATCAAAGAAGCAAAATTTTCAAGTCCCATTTATACCACTTATTAGCTGAGTGTTGGGCAGTTTACATAATCTCAATTTCTATTTCTTAATCTATGAAAGACATTGAAATGCCTAGCTCCTAGGTTTGTAGCAATCAGTAGTTCTCAATACATGGGTCCCACACCAGCAGTATCAGTAACACCTAGAAATAAATTCTTGGGCCCCTACTGAATCAGAAATCCCAGGTCCAGGGCAGAGCAAAAGGTTAACAAGCCCTTGGGTGATCTGATGCATGCAGAAATGGGCAAGCTACTAGTTGTGAGGATTAAAAGAAACAACATAAGGGACTGACTTGGTAACTGGTATGTAGTAAATACTTAACAATTCCTAGCTACTATTTTTATCACTATTGGAACTTCTAAAGTAATGAATGAACTTTTCAACCAAAGTTCTCCTCTCAAAGCTTTTCGTAACAGTTCGGCAGCTGAAGTCTTGAGGTTAAGATCTCTGGTGATATAGGAATACAAATTCCTGTACTATACTTTAATCACATGTAGAAAATGACTTGAAATTCTTTTTACCAGATATTAACTGAAATATGTATACAAAGTCACTTCACCCCTGCAAAAAGGAGTACTGAGAAAAGGCCAAGACTTTTCTCTGAAAATTGTTCAAGATCTGCTACTATACATGAAGCGGGGGGAGCAATTGAAGTTCTAATATTCTATATCATAAATTATAAACGTGGTCATTTTGAACTGAAATTCTTCAAAATATATGTTGGCAATTACATGGTGTGGTTATAAAACAATTTCTACCACACATTCATTAAATGGGTAACTTTATTCCATGCACCTTCCTGGTGAATGTCTCAAGATAAATGTATTTCATAACACACCCCTGAAAAACCAAATGAATTTAACTTTCACATAGAGTGTTTGGATAGAAACCAATTAGATGTTACAGGAGACTAAAATAATTGTGGTTTTAGAATCATTCACCATAAGCATTTTTTCTGAGTTTTTATACAGCAAGTCCAGTGGAAATTAAATTTGTGGTTATGTACCCTCAGGTAAATTACTCACTTAACCTCTTAGGGCTGTAGATTTCTCAGCTATAAAGTGAGGATATTAAACCAGGTAATCTGTAAGATCCCATTAGCTCTTGCATCCTAACATGCTCTTCAAAACCCAGTTGTTCATGTTTTAATAACTAATGTTAAACCCCAAATTATTAATGACCTTGAGTGGCATACATAGTTCTACTGGAATGTATTTGATGGGGTTATTTCCTTTATATTTTATTTTACAATACAAAGCTCAGTTTGAATTTTCGAGAAAAGGCGTAATGACACCTCCTGAGCAATTCCTTTGGAAATCCTTCTCTGCCTGAACTGACCTAGACCTCGCCTCAGAGGATAGGACCCACTTTATGCTCAGACTTTCTAGCAGGTTCTAATGAGCATATATGAACATTGGTACTAACCATCTTAGGTATTGTTGGGTTTTTACATCCTCTTGGGAACTACTACTAACATTTCTTGTTACTAACATTGCTAACATTTATTGATTTATTGTTTATGTAAATTCCCTTATTTTATTTATTTATTTATTTTTGTACCAAGGATCAAACTCAGGACCTTGTGCTTGCGAGGCAGGCAGCAGCACCACAGAGCTAAATCCCCGGCCCTAACATTCCCTTCTTTAAACCTAGCACAAGAAAGTATATTTGCTCCCCTTTTACAAATGAGAAAACAGCTGAGAAAGCCATTCAACCAGAAAGTGGCAAAACTAGGTCTTCTTGCTTATCTTCCCAGCTGCAATGCTCAAATTCTTCGTCCATGTGTAACACATACCCGTTTTTTGATATGTGTCCCCAAATACAGTTACTGACCCTTTATTTCCTGGGTAACTTTTTGGCATGTGTTATTATTTATTGTTTCTGGATAGCATTTCTTGAGGCACAAAAGAATTGCTTTTAACATAAAATAGCTATAAATCACCGCTTAATCAACTGAAAATACCTACAAAGGTCATTAAGCCAAGTGGGATATGCCAGGCCATCACTGCCAGAGCAGAAAGTGCAGAGAAATTAGCTATGGCTGGAGTCAGAGTTCTCTGTCAGCCCCAGAATCTCCGTAATCTCAGCTTCTGAAGTGATTCTAACGTACATTTCTGAGAACCACTTGTTTAAATAAAGCAGAGAAACAAACTCCTTTCAGTATCTCACTTTAAAGCTGACATACTTGCAGAAACAATAAATAACACATCCCAAAATATAACTCCAAGCTATTAAAATGAAAGGCAATACCATTCTACTGACTCTTTAAATTAAGTAGGCTGTTCACTCACAAGTAACTTGATAAGCGAGTAAAAATGCACAGAATATAATTTTGCTAGGAACTGGAAAAAGAGGCTGTGGATTACAAGAGTTTATTCTGAAATTCAGCTATAAGAGAATATACTCTCTATATTTGTGTCTTATCAAGGTGCTCTGCAACTTTATTCTTAGTTTCCAGTGAGGGGCATATAATCCCTCTTTGTCAGGACGAGACCATTCCTTGGTGTTTATCAGAGGCCAGTCACTGTGTAGAGTGCTTTACACACATCATCTAGTTTCATTCTTGGAGCAACACAATGCAATTGATAGTTGTCCCCACTCTACAGATGAGAAAACTGAAGTTTAGATAGAGACATTCAGTGTGAACCTACTATGCTCATTTCAAGGCTCTTCAGTTGCTAGAGAAGATAGCTTTCCTGAGCTGTGTCTTCATTTCCTGTCCCTTTCCTATCCTGATGCTAGTTCCTCTCAATCCCCTACCCCAAGACTGTCAGACACCAGAAGCCAACACTCTGTCACGTCCCGTTCCCACTCTTCCTTTAACTCCAACATGATGCCCTTGCTGGCTAATTTTAAGTCAAATTTCTACAAATTTGAGCTGTTAAACATCCAGACAGCTCCCCCAGAAATGCTGCTGAGATTCGGGGCCCATGGGAGCTGAGGGACAAAGAATGCCCAGCAGAAATAGCAGAAGCATAACTTAAGATGTGGGACCTGAGTCAACAGTGATGCTGAACACAGATATATGGAACAGCTAGCAAAGAGAACATCGGAAAGTGTGATTGGTCAAGAGAAATTAAGGAAAGCGTAATTATTTACATAAATAGCTTACCATTTCTGCTTCACTGCCATACAGCGCAACTAGCACGTAAATGATTAAACGAGTTGGCTTAACTTTGCAGGCTTGGATTATTTTGTTAGAATAGTATCTTCTTTAATGCAATAAGGATGCTACATTCCAGAGTTCACTGAACATGCAGTAGTTGTCTACTCCCTACTTCAGAGTTGGAGTGGTCATTGGTCATACCCATATTTCCCTAGATTAGAGAGCATACATCCATGAGTACTCATATACTCAAAGACAAAAGTGAAGAAAAAATCCCTCAGTTTAGCAACGAACAAATATTAGGATTGACCTAGAAACCTGTGAAGCTCTTAGCAGCCAGGTCTTCATAAGAAACTCTCCTGGCTGCAGATGAGCGATTCCTTCCACTTGTGGTCATTTGCTTTATTTGCTGCAGCTTCACATCACTGATCACAGGAACCACAGGAATGGGCAGGGTGGCTGGGCAGGTATTCCTCTGCTTGTCTGCTCGACCCCTTCCCCAGGTTCCCCTCCTAAAAGTCTCATCAATAGAAACCTTGCAACTGTAGAGGGAAAATGAAATAATAACAGTAATGGCAGTGATATAAGTGCTTACTGCTCACCAGGCACTGCACTAAAAGTGATTTATACTCATTATCTCATTCTCACAACCTGTGAGGTAGGTACTGCTCTTACCTGTGTTTTACAAAAGGGAAACGGAAGGGTCTTAAATCACATGGCCTGGTAGAGTGGCAGAGGCTGGGCTTTGACCCAGCGCTTCCTAGTTCCAAATGACTTGCTCTAAATTTCTACAGAGGGCTCCCCAATGAACTATTTATTACACCATTTAACCTGGCCATGGCTTAAAATGGATAGGAGGAGCAGAGACCTATCCTTTTTGTAACCAAGGTAGAATGCAGCTTCTAAAATGCATTGGAACAATCAGTGCAAGCACATTGATAGGGTTGCTGCTCAGTGGATGGGTTCCCTTTCCTCTAGTTCCCTAAACCCCATGCTGTGCACCGTGTGGTACTTCCAGCAGTGAGCCAGGACCCCTCCTAGACCCTTCTTCAGTGCAGAAATGAGCACTTCTCCTATTTGCACCAAAATCTATTTAACCCATAGTGTGACTGAAAATTGACAGTGCAGTGGAACACTGTAGAGTTGCTGAAAACCCTTAAATTTCTCAGACCACAGGTTTATTCATGCCCTTTAGTCCCAAAGTACTGACAAGTATGGAGTAGGAAACTGTAACAGCGAGTATTGAAGGAGCACTTACCAAATGCTTGGCAGGGATCTACACTCACATTATAGGTTAAATGGATTTTGGTGCACTGACCTGGGAAGCTCATCAGTGTGCTCTGTGTTCCAAGCAATTGGCTCTCCAAAGACCACGTGGACCAGTTACTGAGATGAGCTGAGGAGACTGGAGCGAAAAGGAGAAGTGCTCATTTTCTGCACTAAAGAGAAGGCTAGGAAGGGTCCTGGCTCACTGCTGGAAGTACCACAGAGGTGCATTATCTCTTTGACCTTCAAAGCAGCTGTAGGCAGTCAGCACAATTATCAGGCTCAAGAAATGGAGGCATAGAGAAGTTAGGTGGTTTCCTGAGGTCCCAGAGCTGATATAGAGGTGGGGACACAGATAGCCAGGGAAATAATGGGATTAAGGCCTCAGTAAACTCTCTGGCAAATCCTGACTGGAAAGAGTTAAACCTTTGCTGGAAGGAGCAATTAGGATAGAACCGATAAACAGCACTGGCTCTGCCAGGGCCCCCAGCTAAAGTTAGCTGCCCTCCCCACCTCCAGGAAAGTACAAAGGAGACAAAATGAGGAGGAAGCTACAAAACAGAAAACTCAGCATATAAAATATATGCTCACACCTAAACACACACACCTATGCAGACAGACAGACATAGACACAGTCCCACTCTAGGGCCACCATATCAGCACACTCATCCCTTTACTCAATTGTTAACTTTACCTTGTATTTAATGACCTTTTTAACAAACTCATAAATTCTAAAGATAAGGCCCTGACAGGACAAAGAAATCCAAATGAAACTCACTTAGAAATTTGCACATAGGAGGTAGTGCCTGAGTTAAGGGTCTTGGTTTCTGGATCCCTCTATGACAGCCCAGAGAACCAATCAGATTGTGACAGCTTCTAGGTAGGGGGAAGGGCCCAAGCACCCAATAAAAGCAGCCAGAACAAAGGGCCCAGGTTCTCCACCACTCTGTGCCCCCCCACCCTGATTTGGGTAGCTATCTCCTCCTTTTTCCCCCTTTCCAATGAAGTGTCCAATAAAATGTCTACCTTTCCTTAAACTTTGTATCTTTAATCCTTTACTGGTAAGGAGTCTGCAATCTCGGTGAACAGCTCAGACGAAGAGAGCAGAGGAGCTGGAGCTATGCTGCACACCTCCTGCCATGACAGTGACAAGTGACTGAAGCCAGAACAGAGCCCAGGCAGTCGGGATGCACAGCCAGTTTGACTAGCCACTGTTCTGTATGGCCTCAGTGGGTCTTTAGTTGTCTGAGCTAGGAAGAGGACCTGACTAGGTGGAGGCTCTGCTATGCAGGCAGCTCCTGTAATGTGAGGGTGGAAATCCCTCAAGCCAGGAGGTGGGGAGTGGGCTGGATGGGAGCCCTGAAAGGTGAGGAAGAGTGTGGCAGGGACTTCCACACAAGCTTCTGTGCCTTCAGAAGAGGAAGGGGTCAGTGCAAAGGAAGGGCTGGTGGATCAGCCCTGAGAATTGACAGACCTAATGTACAAAAGAATGAGCGGGTTGCTCTTTCCTGTGCAGAGCTTCTCCTGCAGCTATGAGCCCGACCTTGGGCAAGTTACTTCCGCATGCATGAGACCATAACGACTCCCACCTGGAGAACCTTGTGGGGCTTACAGCAGATAATTTGCCGGAAGTACAGTAGTTTTCTCCAGTACCTGGCACTCACTCATTGCAACTGTCCTCTAATGAGTATGACTGTTATTATTGCACCACATCGTTTGATTCTGAAAAAAGCCAAAATACATTACAAAGCCCTCCTCAATTAAGACTGCTATGGTAAGCTGGCAGGAAGGAGGTTTTATGCCAAAGTGGTGCTGCTGCGCTGAATGGCAGTCAGCAGCACTGTTCTCCCTCACCTCTGCTACTGAAAGGCATAATTCCGGTCCCCTTCCCAGCACCACCAACAAGAGGCATAATGAACGAGTTCCTTCTCTTCAATTCTACTTTGTCACTCTCAGAGCCTAGGGCTAAGAAGCTATGGTGTGGGGGAACACAGCTGGCAGGGCCACAAGGCACCCAACCCGAGCAGACCCTGCATAATCAGGCTTGAGAACAAGCCATAATTTAATCTGAAATGGTCTCTAATGCTGATGGGGGGGGTGGGGCAAGAACAGAGGAGAGAAAACAGATGCCTCTTGAAGTTTTTCATCAAAAATCTAATGAACCATACTTTATGGATGCAGTGGTGTTTTATGATCTAAACTGCAATTCTTTAAAATGTCTAGGTCCAGAGCCAACTTGCTGTCTTGTCTCCATCCCACTGCCAAGGAAAGCATTGCTCCTTTGTCACTGCCGATGTTAGTTTTTGATTGGCAAAAAAGATGGATGGATCCTAAGCTTAACATTTGGTTCCACCATCTCTTGTTATATATTAGCTAAAGAGGTTTCGGAGGACACAGCAGAGACATTATATGGAAATCAATAACAGCTTTTCTTTTGTGTTCAAACCATGAATACTGACTAGCTAATTTTCATGGCATCCCTGTAAGAGAGTTTTATTATCTGCTCCAATTCAATTCTTTCTTAGCATTTTAATCAGTCTAGATTATTTGAATTTATCTCCTTGGAAAGATTTTTGCCAGCACCCTCCATTTTCATCAGATCTTTTTGTCATGGCCAAAAGCAGCCAGCACAATGAGATGCTGTGGAGTGGGGCAGATGAGCAGGACAGAGAATCAAACAAGGCACTGACGTGATCTGACACACACGGTTAGGTTAGAGGGGGCAGGCGAGGGGCCACGCCCCAGAAGGAACTGCCAGGAGGAATAGCAGGCACTTTCATAGAATGAAATATACCCAGCACTCTCCTGGGGGATGAAGCTATAACTACTACACGGGTGACATAGAGCTCTTCTCTCAAGGAGCGTTAGTCTACAGGGCTGGACTGTCAGCCACGACACAATGGTAGGTTAGAGCTATTAATTCCTTTCTGCTTAGGTTAGAATTGACTGAGACAAGGTGTCTGGTTAGCTATTGCTATATTTAAAAAAGTCAAAATCTAATGACTTAAAAAAACAATTCCTTTATTAGCTCTCAAGGTTTCTGTGGATCAGGAACTGGGGAAGAGCTTGTCTGCAGAGCTCTGGTCTGTCATGAGGTTGAAGTCAAGTGGCTAAAGAAGCTGGGTGCTACCGAGGCATCTCTCTCTACTTACATCGTTGGAGGGCTGCTTCATGTGGTGTCTCCACGAGTTAGGGCTTCCTCGTTGCTCAGTGGCCCCAGGGTAATTGAAACTTCTAAGGTAGAGTCCTTAGGGCTCTAGTGCAAGTTTTACATTGAGCAAAGCAGAAGCTGTATCACCTTTTCTTGTTTGTTTTTTAAATGATAGTAAAAGTAGATATAATTAAATTTTCCATAACCACTTAAATGCAGTTCTGTGGTGTTGAGTACATTCACAGTTATAATTTCCAAAACTTTTTTATCTTACAAAACTGAGACTCTATACCCATTAAATAATAATTCCCCATTTTCCTCTGCCCCAGTCCTCTGAAAAGCACCATTCTACTTTCTGTTTCTATGACTGACTGCTTTAGATACCTCATATAAGTGGAAGCATCTATAGTTTTAAAAGCTAACAATATCCCATTGTGTAGATACCACATTTTCTTTCTCCATTCATTTGTCAGTAGGCATTGAGGTTGCTCCTACCTGTTGGCTAGTGAGAATCTTGCTGGTTATAAACATGGTTGTGCAAATATCTGCTTGAGCCCCTGCTCACTCCATCAGCCTTTAAGACTAAGCCTTGGAAGTCCTGTTATATCACTTCCTCAATGTCACAAGCCCACTCGGACTCAAAGTGAGGGAACATAGGTGGGAAGAATATCCAAGTCAAGTTATGAGAAGAGCATGTAGAGTACAAGATGTTGGCAGAGCCAACAAGTCTATCCAACAAGACTCCACATAGAAACGGAGAGTATCAGGGGAACCCATTAGGGAAAGGTCTTCAGTTGTGGGGAAAGAAAAATGACATTTTGGTATTCAGATATCTACCATAGCAATGAAGGTCGTGGATGAAGACTGCTCCTATTCTGTTTCCTATAGAAAATAGCACCTCCCTGCTTTCTGACAGTTTATCCTGCTTTAGTCTTCTCCATATCACTTACCTCCCACCTCCCCACAGTACTTAATCCCTTGTTTATTACATGTTTGTTTCCACAAGAACATAAATTCCAAAAAACCAAGAATCCTTTTCTTATTAGCTTTTCTACTCCAGAGTCTAGCATGGAACCTGACACATAGTAAGCATTCAATATATCTGTACTGAATGAATGAATGGATGGATTAAAGAAAGATGGAAATTTAATTTGAATGATGTGTTTTAAAGTGGAGTCGAGTTGTCTGGTATATCTAGTCTCTTCTCTTTCAATCTGTGACGCCTTCAAGGAGCTATTTAAGCTAGACATGGTGGTACATGTCTGTAATTCAATCATTCTGGGAGACTGAGACAGGAGGAGTGCAAGTTTGAGTTGACCCCAGTAACTCAGTGATTTAACAAGACACTGTCTCAAAATTATATTTATATATTAGGTCAGTATGAAAGTACTGGCTACTGAAATAAAGGGAGGGGCAATTTAAGGAGAGAAGGGAGTGGTTAGCAAGGTGATTGATGCTCAAATTTAGTTTAACAGTGATCAACAGAAAGTTGGGTTCACGGAATAGAGCCCTGACAAAGGAACTCCCCAGAACTCATGTAGTCCACCTCCCTCTTTTGGCAGAGGGGACAGTTGAGCCTGAGCATTGAAGAGCCCTGCCCAAGACCACACAGAGCCAAGACTAAAACTTGGGAGCCTGAGTTCCCTGACTCATCAGATGACCTGGGTGAGTCAAGAGATAGAAAACTGTCTCATTATCGAGAAAGAGGTGTCTAAGCCCTTTCCATGTTTTCCTGTGGGTGTGGCAGATGCCCCTGTGCCCTGCATTGCAGCTGTGAGGGAGCCTCTCCTCAAGTGTCCCTGGCCTTGTTCTTCCATCTCAGGACACAATCCAAAACTGTAGCCCCCCCGCCCACCCCCATGAAGCCTGCATACAGGAAGAGGCTAAAGCCCCCAGGGTCAATGTTCAAAGGAGAGTGGGAGCCACTGGACAAATGCCCCAACCTTCTGACCCAGGAATGGACAATTCTAGAAGCCATCCTGTGGGCTTCAATGGTCCCAGCAGAATCAAATCCCTGTACCCTGAGGCAGTGTTCCCATAAGGCACACCTGATCAGCTTTTGCCTTCCCTGGGCACGCCTGCTTCCTGGGATCACCTAACAAGTAACTACATTCCTCTCTGAGTCCTTGACTTTGGCTCTGCTTTTGGAGACATACAATTAATTAAGAGAGATAACAGATGCTTAGTGTTACTATATTGTACCCATTTTAAGACACACTTTGTCTTTCTTCCTCTTTTTTTCTTTTGTACAGGGATTGAAACCAGGGTCCTCAGGATGAACTACATCCCCAGCCCTTTTTAGATTTTTTGAGACAGGGGCTTCCTTAACACTAATTCTTCCAGGCTGGGGTCAAACTTTCTCTCCATTTTTGCCTCCAGTCACAGCTGAGACCTCAATGGTCCCATGATCCTGTGACACTCAAGGGCACTGTAGTGTGAGAAACTGAGAGTGTAAATAAGGACTAAAAGGATTAATAACTAATAATTGATACTTTGAAATAGGAAAAGGTCCAAAGGGGTAGGGGGGG
>NW_004624742.1:10817148-10831736 GCF_000247695.1 Heterocephalus glaber | reverse complement strand
GGTTTAGGGGTGAAGGGCGCACAGGTAATGGGGAAAAAATGAGAACCAAGATACATCATGTACAGGTACAAGCACCCAAAGATAAATGTAAATGTATTGGATACGTAAAATGTACCAATAAAAGAATTTAAGGAAAAAAAAAAAAAAGAAGATCCATGAAAAAGGTATTGATATGCTAAACGCAGCCATAAACAGAAAGTTTGAGAACTTAAGCCTCAAGCCAAAGGACTGGGAAAAGATGGCACTTGGAAGGCCTTAAAAAGTGCTTGATATTGAGCTTGGTTGTGCATACCTGTGATCCAGCATTTACATGGGAGGCTGAGGTAGAAAGATCACAAATTTAAGCCTAGCTTGGGCAACTTAGTGACTTAGCAAGACCCTGTATAAAAAAAATTTATAAAGTAAAAAAGGGCTGAGCATGTAACTATATAGTTTAATGCTTAAGGCCCTGGATTCAATCTCCAGTACGGAAGTGTGGTGGGGATGTTTGAGAAAAGAATCTGTGGGCTGTAGGACCCCTTCAGGGCCTAGATCATGCCATGTAAGTGAGTGTACACTCTTTCAGTGGGTCAGATCTCCAGTTTTGTCATAAATTTCCAGTTTCATCCTAAGTGACGTGTGACACTGGGACTATCTGTCCCTAAAAGTGCACCCTGGCCATGGCCCCATGGACAAAAAGGCATGTGCTTAGGGATTGTGAGGTTCAATGGTCAGAGTTGAGGAGAGCCTGCCCTTTTAGCCCCTCTCATTCTGGGAAACAGAAGAATACAACCAGGCATCCCAGATCCATTTCTGTATGGCTTTTCATTCCCATGCTACGTGGTATCCCTTTCTACTATGTAGGTCCCAGGAATATAACATGTATACTGTTTATATTTATCCTCAGTCTGAATTCTCTACTAGAATGTAAGTTCCATGAAGGCAGCGACTTCATTTGTTCACTACTGTATAATCAGTACCTATAAGAGTAGTCAGCATATAATAGCTACATTCAATAAATGCACTGAACAAATGAGCTGGAATTCCATGAAAGAGTTAAGTCCTAATTCCCATCATTCACTGTATGATCAACTTCTCTGCTCTGTATGAAGAATGTCCCTTGCTACGTACCCTCCTTGGAAGGACTGACAACATAGCCACTGGAATTAATTTCTGTGTGCTATGCTCCATATGAGAAAACTTTACTGAGAAAGGCTGAGTCCATGAGCATGAATGAGTGGAAAATGACATCCTCTAAGTAGCCTCCTCTGACCAGCCCATCCACAGAGATAGTGTGACTCTCCTTCCATCTGTTAAAAATGCCTTGGGTTGGAAAAGGTTAAGAATGAAAGGCTCCTCCTTACTTAGAGAGGGATCCTCAGCCACCCCTGGAAAATGACTTGTGGAACCCTGCAGTTAATGGCTCTGTAAGCAGATTCAGTCTTTTAAAGGTTTCACAAAAGGGCACATGCACAATTGAGGCTACAGTCTAAGTACTGTCTGGTACTGATAAGGCTGGCTGGGAACACCCTGTCCTATCCCTTCCCCAAATCAAAAGCTCTTTGAGAGGCAGCCAAGCATTTGGAACCAACCAAGCAGTATTAAGTGCATTATCTTGTCTAAGCAAAGCATGAGAAGTAAATTAAGATCCTTCCTGACCTCACTGACTTAACATTTAAAAAAAAAAAAGCCTATGCTTTTACCTAATGTATGGTCACTGCCCTAAAAAGAATCTCCTCCCTTCCTTTAAATTTGTATTAGCCTAAAGAGACCCAGGCACTTCTGTGGTCTCATTCTATAAAGACATCTCTTTCTCAGCTTTCTCTGGTCATTTCTAAACAAATTGCCATCGGGCAGAATGGTATTAATATCATGAGCTTAGCCCTAAAGGATCCATACTAAAAGCTGGGTATACAGCCCCTGAACGTAAGAGGCAAGGTCCATGCCTGAAATAAAAACCAAAGTTCTCTTAGCTAAGAAGCAAGGAGTGTGTGCTAGATTAGCAACCAGTAGCCTACATCATGAACAATTTCATAGCCAGCACAGACTTTTATGGGGAAAGTAACAGCTTTTCTGTTTAGGACCCTCAGTACTAAATACAGTATTATTATTATTTCTGATTGTCCTTTCAGATGTCTTTTGCCAGCTGAAATGTTAAATAATTTTTAAAAGATCAAAAATTTTAAAAAGAAGACAAAATTTTATTTTTTTTGAAGTGTTACCTTTTTTTTTTTTTTTTTAAGGGCCAGGGAATGAACCCAGGGCCTATGCTAGGCACATGCTCTACTGTTAGCGGGTTTTGGGTGCTGGAGTCTCCTTCTGTAGGTGGTTTCTAGGTTCTTTCTGTCCTGAGCAAAGAATTGGTTGACACAAGTGCAAATGGTAGCAATGTTTTATTAAAGGTAGGGAAAGAAACAGCCCTGCTGACTGAGTTTGGGCCAAAAAGAAGTACACCCTGCAGTGTGAGGCCGGGCCACCATGCAAAAGAGAGCACAGTGGCAAAAACCCAATGTGAACTGTCCTTGTTGTATCACCCACGCCTCAGGCTAATGTCAAGTCTAGGCCATCCTATCAAGAACTCCACATGCAGGGCTTTGGGAACTGTTCTGTGCTTGTTTTGCGGGACCTTGTCACACCTCCTTTCCCAGCCACTTCCACCCACACCCTACCTTCCTGTCTTGTCACCATTGAGCTAAGCCCCAACCCCAAAGTCTTGCTTTTTAACTACTGCTGAAGTGTGAGTTACGTATATCAAACCTCATGCACCAAGTGGAAATCAGTGACAAGTAAATGGAAGATTATACACCAGATTGAAAAGGTAAAGCTATGGACAAAGCCCAAGTGGCTACCTTCAGCTGGGAGCACTTGTGATGACTTCCGTGGAGGTGGAGTTCAAGCTTTAAACATAGAAGAGATGCCTGCAGAGTTGGAAAACAGTCGACAGAAGGAATAGTAAATGCAAGATGCACAAGGAAGAAAGTACAAGGAAAGTTTTTGTATACAAGCAGGAACGTGTATTAGTTTTCTGTTGATACTATAACAAATGCCTACAAACTTGGTGGCTTAAAGAATACAAACTTATGGGCTGGGGATGTAGCTCAGCGGCACAGTGCCTACCTGGCAAGCACAAGGTCCTGACTTTGATCCCTGGTACCAAAAAAAAAAAGAAGAGGAAGAAGACAAACTCAGCCAAATACAGTAGGGCACACTTGTAATCCCAGCTACTCTAGAGGCTGAGCCAGGAGGAGTGCAAGTTTGAGGCTAGCCTGGGGAACCTAGCAAGACTCTGTCTCAAAACAAAATAAAAGAGTTGGGGATGTAGTAAAATGGTAGAACATTTATTGCAGAGTAGATTTGAAGTCCCAGGTTCCATCTCCCTTACTATCCCCCCCATCAAAAAAATACAGACTTTGTGTCTTACAGTACTGAAAATCAGAAGTCTGACACTGGTCTCACTGGGCTAAAATCAACATGCTGATACATTCCTTTCTGGAGGCCTTAAAGGAGAATCTATTTCCTTGCTTTTCCAGATTCTAGAATTTGTTCTAGTGACTTCTATCTTTGGAATGTGGCTACCTTCCTTCATCTTCAAAACCAGCAACATCAGATTGAGGATTGAGTGCTTTTCCTGTTGTCATTCCTGGTTCCTTGTGTTTATAAGGATGAATGTGACTAGATTGGGCCCCAGGCAACCCCGTAAAATCTTCCCATCTCCAAATACTTAACTTTAATGATATCTGCAAAAAATCACTTTTGCAGTGAAAAGGTAACATCTTCACCAGGTGGGTTAGGCATAGTCACCTTTGGGGGCTATTACTCCCCTTCACATAGGGAAGAAGGCAACTGGCTCAAGAACTGTCCCAGATAAGGGAGAAGTGTGGAAGGAGGTAGAGGTGAAGTCCCACACTCGTGACACTCTGGACCTAGTCTTATTGGATAATAGAACTCACTGGACTCTCGATTCATTTTCCCTTCATCCCACAGATCTTACTCACTTGCCAAGAGCTCCCTCAGAAACCAGATGTGCCTCATGCCCCCCTCCTGTCACCAGCTTTGTAAATAAAAAAGCAGAGTCCCCCCATCAGCACTACCCACTGTCAACTAGAATAGGTTACATTTTTTTGCCATAATAAGTAACCTCCAATTCTCAGTTGCTTAAAACAATAAAAATATGTTTCTTGTTCCAGCCACACATTCACCACAAGCTGGCCAAGGACCTCAGCTCCAAATCTAGTCACTCCAGGTCACAGACTGACAGAAAAGCCACTATTTCAAAAGTTTCCAGGTGCCAAGGCAGAGAGAGTGAGTGTTCTACTAGAAGGTCTCTCATCAGCCTGGAAGAGAAACACATTCATTCTACCCACAAGTCATCGGTCTGAGTTCTTCATATGACTCCAACCACACACAAGGTCCAGGAAGTGTAAGCCTATCAAGTACCCACAGGCAGAGAGCTGGACATGTATGAACAGCATTAATGACCGAGATAATCCCCTACTTTCATTCTTTTTTTTTTGGTACCGGAGATCGAACTCGGGTCCTCAGCTTGCGAGGCAGGCGCCAGAACCACTGAGCTAAATCCCCGGCCCCCTACTTTCATTCTTATGTGACTGATTCTCATATTCTTCCAGTGTCTTGTGTACCAAACCTCACAGATCCTTGACTTTAACTGATCAAGTGTTAAATCCTGCCCACCCTTGCTTCAAAGTGTCTCTACCATGAATCCTTTACTTTCCATTAGCACTATGACTACCAGGCAACAAAGTATCCTACAGTACTTTTTACAATTTTTCCATCATGACCCACAGCAAGAAATGGATTTTACATTGAGACCATGTATAAACACAGACAAGCACATGTGCACACACACATGATTGCAAATAAAAGTTCATCCTTTAGACTGTTCTCTTCTCCTAATGACAGTTTCTACCCACTAAACTGACGATGAACCACAGACAGGTGTGGATTACAACAGTGATACCTTTGGCTCAGGGAGGATAGCTTGCTGACCAGAACTTCCTAGCACCTAGGATTGCATAGCAGTATTAGAGCCCTCTTCCTAGCTCATCCCTCTTCATCTTCCTTTTGAATTTCTTTTGTTCATTCTTTCACTTCTTAATGAAAAGTTTATTAAAGCGAGGTGCAGTGACACTCACCTGTAATCCCAACCACTTGAGAGACCAAGGTGAGAAGATCACAAGTTCAAGGCTAACTTAAGGAACTTTAGTGAGACCTTGTTTCATAATAAAATTTTTAAAGGGATGGGAATGTAGCCCTGTAGTAGAACACTTGCTGAACATGTGTGAAGCCCTGGTGTCATACTGGAGAAAAAAAAATTTATTAACAGCTTGTCACTTGAAATAAGACATGCCAGGGACTAACATTTAAATAAGACACCGACCATGTTCTTGAAGAGATCACAGAGTAAAGGAGAATACCAACATTTAAACATATAATGGCCATAACATGGAAGACATCTCATAATAGAAGAATGGAAACAGTTTTCCATGCAGAGGAAGAGCAACATAGCCTGCTTAGAGATAAGAGAGATGATCATTGATAAAATCCTGCTTTGATCCTGTGGTTTAAAATCCACATTCCTTCCAAGCCTTTCCTAATTTAATTCCCATTTACTGATCCAATCTGCCTTCCTATTTTCCAGCAAGTTAGACATTAAGTCTTCTCAAGCTGAGGCAGGTGACCGACCAAAGCTATTGCCATCCCATTCCTGAGGCTCTGGTCGCATTACTGTCCCCTCACTAGCCAAGTTCGATCAGCGTTGAAGTCCTTGCACATGCTGTTGGCATTGAACGAATGACCAGCTAGCTTTTCCCTGCCTTTTCACTTTGAACCATCCCTTTGTTACCAGCTGCTCAGGTCCCTAGTGCTCATCACTCCCCAAGAACACAGAAGATAACCTTTGGTGGAAAGAAAAAAAGTTATTCAAAGCCAGCTCTGAGGAGGCAAGAAGGCATTTTCCTCAGTTCTTCCTCTCACTTTGTTCAGATGTGTATGGGCTTTTACTGTAAGGAAGGGGGTGGGGGGAATATAATGAGACAATAGACAAGAAAGTTTTCCAGCTGTTTTATCCCCTGGCCATTTTCTGCTCCCTCCCTCCTTTGTGGAAACCAGAACCTTGACCTCCCGGGGCCAGCATCTGCATATTCCTTTCAGAAGGATTGGCTAGTTTTCTGACATTCCAAGTATTTCAAGCTAAGTTAAGGAGGGGTGGTAGTTTATACTCTCAGTCTGAGGAAGTTGGAGGAGCAGTTTACCTCTAAAAGAAAAAAAATCCTAATTTTAAGTGATCCATTTTAACCTCTCCGCTACCTTTTCATTCTCTAACACCAAGCACAGTCCTATTTCAAAAAATCTGAGATGGCTACAGCCTAGCCTAGTGCCTTCTATACAAGTTTTCTTTGAATTTTCTTGCAGATTCCCTTAAATTTTTTTTGAAAAATAATTTATCTGTATCCTGCAGAATTTAAAACTGACATCTAAAAATTTTGATTATGTCTAATTTCCAACATATTCAATGGTGCATATGGGCTCTGAATATATTTGTTGTCAAAAATCTTGGAGCCCTATCCTTAGATCATTCAACTTATAGACAATATCTACCATATAACTTGGCAAACTCAGTTCTCTCTGTAGTCCAGTCATCTAAATTAGATTTACATGAGGTCAGAAAAAGTCTTACTTCATTTTTCAATTCAGATAAGCATATTAATGCCCATCCCCATGATGGAGATGTCATTTTTCAATTCTAATTCAAAGATGGATGGGTGAGGAGATGAGCCCCAGAGCCTTGCCAGGAGTTTATCTCTCAGTTAACAGAAGGACTCTCCCTTCAGTGTCTCCTGCTGGCATGGGGTATCTCCTCAGAAGCAAGGCTTCCTGGAATTGTCCCTTTATTTGGTGCTCCAGGGCAGTCTATGTTGATAAGCTTTACTGTGAGTGAAAGATTTGTCTTTCATTGGTAAAGAAAGGGATTTAAAATAGAGGTGGCAACTATTAGCCAACCACACATGTGGCAGGTCAATGTTAGGAATGGGTACAGTTGAAGCTGAGGACCTAGAAATTAATTCCATTAAAATTTAATTTAAGGGCTTCATAGAAAGTCATTTTTTCCCCTCCAAGGGGTGGACATTCCATTTGGGTTGAAGACTGCTGCCCTAACATTCACAGAGCACCCAAAGTCTAACTCAACAGGTGTACTTGAGTGTTTTGGAGTGTTAGAGCTTGCCAGCTTTCTGATCTATATTTGGGGTTTAAGAGTCTCCATCCAGGTGATACAATCAATTCCTCTGTTTTGTGTTGCCTGTTGATTGCAATTTACTTTCATTTTGTTTCTTAATGGAGTTGCAAACTTGAATGGAGAGACTATGAACATTTATTTTGGCTTTTCCTCTCTAGCCCTCTGAAAAGAACATTCCTGGCCTGGGTATCTTCCTCCTGGTAGAAACAGGTCTGGAATACCACCTTGGTAATTTAAGTGTGGACTGGTGAACATGGAAACCAGATTCAGAGTTGAGTGGCTTTAAATTATTTGATCCAGCTGTGGAAAAGCCTGAGCAACTTATCCTGCCCCAACATAGACCACACACCCTGAGGTAAGATAAAAGAAATAAAAGATAGATAGAAAGGAGGTGAGAAAATCTTAACTTTAAAAGTGTGCTTTTAAGAAGACTACGACTTCAAGGAACCAGCTGAAGTTACCCAAGACAATACATATCAGTACTCCTTTGGTTAAATTCATACTCCTTCCCTACCAGGCCTATCACACCCAAAATTCCTTAAGAATACTAAAAGTCTATAAATTTGTTTTATTGAGAAAGTGAGGAACAAGAGCCTGATCCCAAGATAAAGGAGCAGGTTGAACAAATCCCAAGAATGTTCGAATTACCTATTAAAAAACAAACTGCCTGTCTTTGTTACTTTTCTTGCTGCTGAGACAAAATACCTGATGCCCAAAGTTAAGGGAGGAAAGGTTTATTTGGCTTACAGTTTGTAGAGGCTTCAGTTCATAATTGGCTGGCTCCAAGACAAGGTGGCATGGCAGACAAGTACCTCAAAGGAGAAACAGTTCATGGTGGGCAGAAGGCAGCAAAGCAAGCAAAGAGACACAATATGCCTCTGGGATTAGGGTGGTGCTAAACCAATCAGAAGACTGATTTAGTAATCATCCACCCTTAGTCCTAGTACCCTTAATCCTAGCATTGCATCATGAATTAATCACACACTGTAGATACAGTCACCTCTGGAAATAGCCCCACCTATAACTGCATGAGGCTGTGAGGGGACATCTAGACACAAGCCATAACGCTGCCCATACCTGTAGAAAGAATGGGCTAATACTCTTTAGGAGTGGGCCACGTTTTGCCACCACTTCAAGAGAGGTATAAATGTTGCCAGCTTCAAACTGTAAAGTGTCTCATTTCTCTGAGCACCTGCACTCCATTCTTGAGTGCATTCTAAACCTCTACCTAAGCCTCTTTCTATCATGTCCTGAAAATTCTTTTTCCATAATGAGAGTGAGCAAACCTGTTACAAAAGGGTAGAATAGGTTCCTTATTTTAGGCTCAGGCAACCACAGACCTAGCTGGGTGACATTTGCCCTTGGTGACCCAGGCAGGAGGTAAAAAGAGACTTCAAGAGGGCAAGTTTGCTAAGTCTAGCCAAAAGGGTTTTTGCCAAGTGTGGTGACACATTCCTGTAATCCCAAGACTTGTGAGGCTGAGACAGGAGAATTGCTGTGAGTTTGAAGCCATCCTGGACTACATGGTGAGTTAAAAACTACCCTGGATTACACAGTGAGACCCTGTCTCAAAAAAATTAAAATTAAAAAAAAAATTTTAACATTTTTAATTTTTTTGTCCTCATTCCCACCCTCATTCCCTGGCCCTCTGAAGCAGTTTTCTCCCAAATCCTTGTTTCTCAAGCTTAGTTTATTTTTTTTCTCTCTCTCTCCCTGTCTACAAACTTCTGCTGTCTTAAAAGTTTTCTTCCCTTTGTGCAGCTAAAGACTTCTAACCCCCTAGAAAATGAATGCTTATACATAAAAACACCAGAGACAAGAGATACTTGCTCTCTCTAACCATAAATGGGAAGAGGTGTCAGGAGGCACTCTTTAAGAGGTATAGCAGCCTCATGAGGTAGTCCTTTAAATTATCACTCACACTCTATCCCTGGGTTAGGTGGAACCAAAAAATCTTGTTTGTTCAGAAAAGAGGGAAAAAAGAAAATAAGAAAAAAAATGTTCAATTCAAGGTATATCTCTGCTGCCACTGGTAGACGATGTGGGCAGACAGTCTAGATTCAAGTTGATTAATCCCAAGCCAGCTGTAGCTTTACAGTGGGGTAGTGGATAATCCCAGCAAGGCTGTACCTTTAGTTCCACAGAAGCTCAGGCTGGTTTCTGGCTGTGAAGTTGGAACCAAATTTGTTGAGCCTGCAAAATAGTTCATGTGCCTCCTGCTGGCTTGAACTTGGCTCCTAGACCTCCTGCCAACTTAAACTCAGTAGCCTCACCATGACACTGGGAGTCACTAGATGGAGCTGGTCCTCACCTGTTCTGAGTTCTGAAATCAGTTAGTCCCTATCTAAGATAGCCACTAGCCAATCACCCTATCCTGGGGAACATCTGGACCCAAATAACTCACTAGCCACTGCAGTTGGCTGCATCCACTGTTCTGTTCCACTCGTGTGTTTCTCTATGGAGGCCTCTGGGGTCACCAATAGTCACCATGTGTCTGCAGGCTTGAGCCACCCTTCTCCCATGGGAGCCCAGGCTCAGGGAGAAAACACCACCTGCCACCTCCCTCCTCTTCATTGAAGTCTCTTTGCTCTCCCTGTGGGCTTCCATTCTTGCTTAAGATCCTTCCTGGGCCCTAATGACCCTCTTCTCTCCTTATTCTTCACACACCACTATATTCCAGTGTCAGGACACCAAATCTCAGAGTGGCTCTTTCTCTGCTGCTCACCACTCAGCCATCTTCAACACTGTCACTTTTAAGAGTAGCCAGAAAGACACAAAATAAGAATGCTGCCCCATCCAGTGTCTTGAGCAATGTTTCTCACACAACCATCATGGGAAAACCCAATCCTGAGACACAGTGGAGAGAATCAGTCTCCGAGTCACACCAGAGAAAGCCATCTCCAAAAGCATACACACTTGGGTCCTAAATACTTTATCCTGACAGAGGTCCTCTAAACTGCTCTTTTGATCTCCCCCACCACCTCAAAACCAAAGGACATAAGCTCAATTCACCTGATGCCATGGCTGCCCTTTTTGGGGGTTGCTGGGAACATGCCCTAATATGGGGTGGTAATAATAATTGCAATAATAACAATAATATCAAGTTAAAATCTGGTTATATATAAAAAGGAGGCTCCGAATGCTATACTAACCCCTGCTGATAGTCTCCAGCTACACCTATAACTTATATATAACAAGTTTTCATTACCAGTCCAAAATTGAAATCAGACAATTTTTTTCTTGACCCTGATACCATTCTTCAGTGTTTTCCTTGACTGAAAACAGCAATATGCCAAAAACATTAGCAAAGATGCATGCTGGGTTTGTGGGCAATTGCCCACTTCCAGTGCATCTAGACTACCATGGTGGGTACATTCTCTACAGGGAAATGATTGGATAAAGCTTTAAAATATTATAGAACAGCTACAAAGTGCAGTGACAATTTAAAACTTGCTACCAGCTCTAATATCTCCCAATTGCCAATAAATGAGCCTCTTCATCAAAAAGGCCATGGAAAATTTTTTTTCTCTAGTCACAATTAATACTCAGGTATCACAATACAGAGATCCTGATCTACCCCACACTCCTGAAATTCCCATGATGAAAGACAATCATCAATTCACAGATAAATATTTTCAGGTCTAGGATGAACATATCTGGCTGTCATCTACTATAGGGCAACTCAGCCAACTAGCACCCCTTTTTTGGGACAAAAAAATCCATGCTTACAATAAATAGAGCAGGGCCAGGGATTTAGCTCAGTGGTTTCGCCGCCTGCTGCGCAAGCGCAAGGACCCGAGTTCAATCCCCGGTACCAAAAAAATTTTTTTTAATAAAAATAAATAAATAAAAAATAAATAGAGCAATACCACCCAAAATAAGAGATAAATTTCTACCCAGAGAATTGCATGATTGTGTTAAGAGATACTTACTGACTTGTTTGCTACTGGCTGGAGGACAAGAGCTAAAATAAAATGGCCAGCCCCAAACAGCACCCAGTGGCTGTGTGACACAGACCTATGGCCTTAGTTGCCCCCAGGGTGGACAGGAAGATGTACACTAGGATACTCATGAGTCCAAGGGCACTGAGTTAAAACTATACCAACCAGCTAATCTCCCAGTCTTGCAGCATGGATAGACTAGATCAGCTTTTCACTGGTATAATCATTTGCCTTCTATCTTTATTCCCCAAATAAGACTCAAAGATGTAAAGGGGCACATTGAAACTCTCATTAACTATACACAAAAAGCTCTAAATGACACTACAGAGGGTATTTCATTGTTAAATTCAGAAGTAAAAATGGTGAAAAAAGCCATTTTACAAAACTAGACAGCCTTCAATATTCTAACAGGAGTACAATGTGGAACTTGTGGCATCATCAAAGCAGATGTGCGTCCATTCCTGACCACTCTGCAAATATGTCTCTACCTTGCAAGACCTGCGTTACAGATCAGTGCAATGTCAGACTCTGCCATGAGCTTCTCCAGGTTATTTTAGAAATAACGTATCAATATGCCTTTGATTAAAGTTAGACTCCTTCCCTAGTGGGCCCATCACACCCAAAATTCCTTAGGAATACTAAAAATCCATAAGTTGGCTTGGATGAGAAAGTAAAGAGCAGGTAAAGCAAACCCAAAGATTGTTCAAATCATCTTTTTTTTTTTTCGTAAGCTGCACATACCTATAGAATGAACTAATACCCTTGGGGGAGGCATGTTTTTGTGGGCTTTCCCACCCCTTCAACAGAGGTATATATGTTGCCATTTCCAAGCTGTAATATGTCTTCTTTCTCTGAGCACCCACACTGTATTCTTTTGTTTGTTTGTTTTAATTACTCAGACATTTATTTAAAGTAGGATGTCTGAAGACTAAATAATTCTTAAATTGTGTTTCAGGCTTAATCAAGTTCATAAAAGTATTTTGAAGACAGCTGCATCCACAGATTTCAACTATGTGATTACTTCTTTGCCCATTCTTCTCTTTCTCTTCCTTCCCGAATAACCTCTTTGAGATATAGTTCAAGGAGAATTTATCCTCCTCATATTTTGTCCACCATTCTTTCAGCAAGATCTGATGCTTCATGGTCAGGTCCAATGCTCTCTTAATGCAAAACATCCAATCATTATAAAGGTTCTCAGGAAGTCTTCTCCTGGCCTCTTTTATATTTTTGTCTTCGTATATTGTATCATTATGCATTATGCCCAGCTTATTGAATTCTGCAGCATTGTGATACCGTTTTCCAATACCCATCCAGCCACCGGCCTGACACTGCAACAGCAGGCCTCCCCACCATTTTGACCAGAGAGTGAAGTGATGGCTTTTGGGTCCATACTGCATTCTTGAGTGCCTAATAAACCCTTCTGCCTCTTTTTGATGCATCCTGGAAATGTTTTTCTGTGACAGGTGCCAGCAAACACGACAAAAGAGCGGGGACAGGTTCTTTATTTCAGATTCTGGGACCCTCAGACCCAGCCTAGTGACGACCACTTTGTAGATACAGAGATATTTATGAGAGAATATGCTTCTAGTTTCATTTTATGGACCTTTCTCACTGGACCTGCTGGAAAAGTGCTAAATACAGTATTTGCTGCAGTCCAGTGATGGCAAACCTTTCAGAGACCAAGGGCACAAACTGCAACCCCAAACCCACTTATTTATCACAAAGTGCTAACACTGCAATTAAACCTCAATACTGATGTTTTAGTTTAGAGAAATAACTGTGTTCCATGTCCGACTGCTGTAGCGTCATGGCTCACATGATGACAGAAAGGGCTCTGTGGGCCCGCTGCAGCACATATGCCACAGGTTCGCCACCACTGCTGTAGTCCTTAGCAGTAGAGTTTCTGGTTACTTAGGTTTATATGCTTAGGTTCGTTTGCTTGCCAGTGACCAAACTGAAAGAGGCCATTTATTTTGGTAAAAAGGTAAAGGTAAAAGGTGGGTCAGGCACCAAGAGACAATACAGACCTCCACACTTGCTATATTCGGTCAGCTCATCTTCCTCTTTCTCATAGGAAAGAAACTGGACTCTGACCTCCTGGGGCTTGTATCTGCATATTTTGTCACTACTTTTGGGCTAAGGAAAGGAGGGGGTGTTCATTATGAGCTCAGCAGGAGGGAGTTTGGATAAATTGTTTATATCTAAATTTTTTTTTTAAACCCTAACTTTTAAAGTTCCATTTTGCAGTGCTGGTTACAGTACGATATGTCAAATAGTCCACTAGTTTCATTGAGTGGTGTCACATGTATTATATGCTTACTAAATAAATGAAAAATATAGGATTTCTGCCCTCAAAGGGCTCACAGATCATAGGGGAGAACTACAAGTATATATGTTATTACAGTTATGATGACTGCTAATTCAATCACCTCCCCAGTGATGCAGGTTGCCGAAAGTTCTAGAAAATGATTGTAACATTTCCTAAAAGCTTCAAGTGGCTAAAAAAGAGATTGGTTATTGGCCACTTGGCTCCACCCTCTGATTTTTTCCCATTCATGTTCAGTTCTACCTACCCCAACAAGCAACCAAGCTGAATTCTCATGAAGAAGCAAACAACTGCCTGAAGAATTTCCCACTTGGGCTGTGTGTTGCTTTATGGCACATTCCTAATAAGTTAAAACAAATCTGTCATGATAATAAGAGAATATTTACCATCCCATAAAGCAGATCCATATATATCACAAACATTCTGCTCTACCATATGTCACAAACATTCTAATGCTTCCTAAAGCATTTTCTCTCTTTTCGGAGGCCTTGGGGAAGACATCTTGGGCCACAGTCCCAGATCTTCTGGACCAGGAAGGTGCTCTTAGGGTTTGAGACTGGGATAATTGCTAAGGTTTTCATTGTCTTGTGGCCACCTGACAGGGAAGTTTGCTGCCCTTCCAACTGGAACTCTTGATCATCCTTTAAAGAGAAGGAAGCTTTGAAGAAATGAAATCTTATTTTTTTATTTTTGTTTTTTCTACATGTATTTTCTTTAATTAAAAAATTACTCAATGTACTTTAAGTACAAAAATACATAAGTTTTGAATATGTGCTTTAAAACATATGCGTCTATATTAGTTTACAGAAGTAAAACTGCCACCCACAAGATACTAAACTTTGATCTTACATATGAATGCTGTTATTTACCACATAAAGTCTTTCAAATATGAAATACCTTATAGGAGTCACGCGGAAGACACCGAATCACCCCACTGCAGACAGGCAGCCACCTGATTCCACATTACCAAGGCGCGGAGGACACCAGACCACCAGACCAAGGTACTGAGTCCCACTGTTCCCAGCCCAGAGGTAGGGGCTTCTGAGCCGTCGTCCCACTGCTCCTGGTCCAGAGGAAGGGGCTTCCC
>NW_004624742.1:10798476-10815767 GCF_000247695.1 Heterocephalus glaber | reverse complement strand
CAATGACAAGTCAATACGTTTCAGTTATAACCATCAATGTTAATGGTCTCAATTCACCAATCAAAAGAAATAGACTGGCAGAATGGGTCAAGAAATACCTTATAACATCTTTATTGCCTAGTAAAAGAGTTTTTATTATCTTTAAATCCCTGTAACCTTTGCCTTTGTCTTGCAGTGCTGAGGATTGAAGCTAAGGCTCTGAACCTGCTAGACAAGTACCCCACCACGGAGCTGTGCATCCCTGGCCTTTGACTGTTGCTTTATACAAGTGTAGGTATCTTGGATCAGAGATCGATTTTTACTCAATTTAAATCTTATTAATTGAAAATTTAACTAGTTTGTATGATATCTATCAGTCTATTTTATGCTAATTCTAATACTTTCTTGCCATTTTCCTTTTGCTACTTTTTCTTGGTGTTTCACAGCTTTTCTATTCCAAAAACTTGGATGTATATATTCTATCTTTTGTCTACAACTCAGTGACAAATAAACATATGAACTACCATCTGATGCAGAAACCACCCTTTTTCCCAGTTCAGTACATCAAATAATGTTTTATCTACTCCTCTTCAACCAGTGCTTTGGAATTTTTCTTCTTATATCATCAGTATTAACATTCTGGACAAACTTGCTAGTTTTTCCCCCAGTAATTGAACATAAGGCAAATAAAAGTGTAATATTTTTCAATTTTGTCAGGTAAATATTTAGAATGTTTTTATTGTTCTTGTCTTGTCCACAGTGAAAAAGCACTTTTATTGTACTTATTTGCTTAACAACAGGCATCTTTATATATAATACTATGTGACAACAATAAAACAACATTTATTTGCCCACTCCATTGAACACATGCTTTTTGACAGTTTAAAACTATAAACTGAAAATTTTAGAGCTGCCTTCCAAATCTCTTTTTTGCGTTTCATTTTATTGCTCCATGTGTAACAATTTTAGACTGCATGAGTTATGATTTATATCAGGAATGTCCCCTAGTAGCCTCATGAGCTCAGAGGCAGAGCTTTTGGAAGGTGATTGAATCACTTGGACAAGCTAGTTGCCTTGCCGTTAGGTCAGAAGAGTGTCACGGGGCAGTGACCTGGGAGGGCCCATCTCCCTCCCTTGTTTTTCCCTTCCCTCTCTGCTTCCTCAACACCTCGATGTGAGCAGCTTTCCTCTGCCAGACCTCTCACTGTGTCTTCTACCTTGAAGCCAATCAGCTATGGACAAAATCAACTTCTCCCTTTATGTTTTAGATATTACGTCCCAGTGATGAGAAAGTGACTAAGATAAGTATGCTTCTTAATATTTTAATGCTTACCAACAGTTCTTTCGTGCAGTTGTCCCTCTACTCTTCAGTTATTTGTAATTCATGTTCTCTGTTGGCTGAAGTAAATCAATCAGCAAATTTTTCAGAGAAGGTTCTCGGTCAATGTACTTTTTAACTCTTGGATATTTGAAAATGTCTTCCAGTTGCCTTCCCACAGAAATAGTAACTTGACAGGGTATATAATTTTTTGTTCAACATTATTTGCCCTTAAAACTCTGTAAATATTGTTCCATTGCCTCCTGGCATTTACAATTGCAAAAGAAAAACTGAAGTCAGCCTGACTTTTGCCCCTTTGCAGGTAATCTGCTTCCTCTGTCTGGATACTTGCGAAAGTTTTCTTTATCTTTGAAATTTTAAAAAGTCACCAGGATATGTCTAGGTGTTACTTTCTTTTCATTAAATTTTAAAGGTTCTCTGTGAGTCTTTTCCATTTTTTCAGCCTATTCATTCTTCAGCACTGGAAGTTTGCTTCAATATTGTTTCAGCTTCATTTGCTTTGTCCTCTGTTTCAGATATCCCTATTACGCACAGATGTATCTCCTAGTCCAGACTTCTAGGTCTCTCTTTTCTCTCTCTCTCTCTCTCCTCTCTCTTCCTCTCTCTCTCTCCTCTCTCTCCCTCTCTCTCCCTCCCTCCCTCTTCCTCTCCTTCTCTCTCTCTGTCTCTCTCTCTCTCTCTCCAAACTCTCACTGTGTTTCAAGCTGGCCTTGAACTTGTGGCAATCCTCCTCCCTCAGCCTCCTGAGTGCTGACATTATAGGCATGTGCCACCATGCCCCATTTCTACTCCTTTTCTATCTTGAATTCTTTCGGCTCTTTCTCCATATTCTGTGAGAATTTCTCATGTTTTGCATTTACTTTAGTAATTTGGTGTGACAACTGATTGATTGATTGATTGATTGATTGATTGTAACTTGACAAGTTTGGTTAAGAGAAGCTTAGCTAAATTGGCTCAGCAATTCCGTGCCCCAGGGTGTGGGAGATCCATCCTAAAGCAGCTTGAAGCCCACATGGTATAAAGTGGAAATGAGGAAGGATGCTGCTGCTTCTGCTCCTTCCGAGGAGCTCCTGTCTTCACCTTGGATGTCATCTCCTTGCTTCCAGTGTAGACTCTTCAGCCTTCCATTGCAGATCCATCAGTCTCCTGACATGGACTCGCATGGGACACTGCAGTGAGCTCCAGACCTTCGACTGAATCCTTGGGTCTCCAGTGTGCAGACAGACCCTCTGTACTCTTCCTCATCTGAGCCTGTGGGTGGCCATTGTAAACCAATCTTGTAAATTCAGATATATTTGTATATCTTGTGTTATATCCATTTCTCTAGTAACTACTGACTGAGACATTTGGTTTTGTGCCCAGCCTCACTTACACATTTCCATTAACCCTCCTAAGTCCCAGAAATCTTTCAACACTATCTGCTTTTCCAATGAGCACATGTCTTTAATGTCTTTATTATGAGATGTTTAGCACTTTCTAGCTCTTATATGGAGATTGATATATCATTTCAAGAAAAGGCATTTTCTCAATTACTTAGCTCTATTCCTTTCTTGTGAACTACAGTACTACTACCTTTTCCACAGCTCTTCATAGCAATGCAGTCCAAAATTAAAGGTGGTATCCCGAAGCACTGAACAAAACTAAAGCACAATCCAAATAGTTCCCAAATCTTATTTTAATAGCCCAATTGGAAGAACTAAGTCAAAATACCATTAGCAATACCTGCATGCATGATTTTCTAGGGCTAATGAGAAAGTTTTGAAGAAAAAAGTAAATGAACTCTTTCTAGTTTCTATCTAAATATATTTTTATACTTGAATCTTATTCCAACAAGTAGGATATCAGTATGTATGACCACAGATATCATATATAAAACAAGATAAACACCTAAGGGCAGAAGGAGATGTTTGTACCAAAAAGAGTCTAAAATACCAAATTAATGAGTTAGACTTTGGCCTTCCTTCTACTTGCTTTTTATTTTATTTTTCTGCCAGTGCCTTTACTGATGTCATACTTCACTGAAAGAGTTGGGAGCAAGGAGGCTGTACTTCGTTAGCCCAAACTGAACCCATATGACACCGAACAAATGACTGTGAACAGAAAACTGGAGCACCATTCCTAATTCACCTTTGCATCAAGGTGTTTGCAGGCCACTTGAAGTGTCTGGTTATCTCCAATGACTCTTTAGGTGACAGCATGATCAGGAAACAGAAGATGAGGTTATCACATTATGTTCCACGTTTTACAAACCCTTGATAACATTCCTTTCACATTGCTGATACATTTTGATACACTGAACACTGCACCTCTCTGAGCTATATCTTTAGGCCCTTTTATTTTTTATGACAGGTTCTTACCAAGTTATCAAGGTAGGATCTGAACTTCTAATCCTCCCACCTTAACCTCTCAAGCCACTGGAATTACAGGCATGTCCCAAGCACCTTCATTTTTTTTTTTTTTTTTGGCCATATTTTAACTACCAGACAAAAAGGAGAGGAATGATTCCGAAAGAGAGTATATGTAAAACTTTTAAAATACTAGTGGATGTTGGTAATGTTCTAAAGAATTATATGTGAAATGATCTGCATTTAGCTGCTTTTTATTTTAAATAGATCAGAAATCTCAGGATAAACTTGATCTGATTCAAAGTGGAAAAAAAGATATTTCCTTACAAAGATCTCAGCTTCATACCAAATTAACAGCCTAGAAGAAAAAAGAATTGGGATTTTTCTCAATTTTTAAAGAATAAATAAGTGTATCCAAGGGAAAAATAAAGCATTCTCCCACCCTGCACACTGACATAGGATCGGGTGCGAGCTTTGGGCAAGATAGCTCTATTTCTTTTCTCTTCTGCAAACAGTATTTCCCAACCCCTGAAGCCCACCCAGCACCTCTTCCCCACCATCCCCATAAAGTCAACAAAATCTTTGTTATGATTTTTAAAATTTTTTATTACTACATGTTTGCAGTACATAACATTCATGGGGGGAGTTTGTATATGTACATAACTTTGTTATGATTAAAAATGGCTAAAGAACAAGAGCAGATGTACAATCGCCATACATTTTAGGTTTGGATCAAATTAACTTTTCAACTCCTCTTTCTAAGGCCCCACTGAGGAGAATCCACTGCCAACCACCATCCTCCCACCCCCTTTCCTTTCTGAGGCATGCTAATGAAGATCCAGGCCAGAATGAGGGGGGACTAGAGCTGGCGCCCTCCCCGTTCCTTAGCTACCTCTGCCCCTGCGTCCTGCTGGCAGAAATGGATGCAAAGAGACTTCTGTAGGAGCAACTGCTGATGCCTGTTCGCTCCCCCACCCGACTCATCGCATTCTGCTGTCACATTCTTGAGCAATATTTCAGAAGTTTACTCATCCTACCACTCACTTCCCCCACCCGCATGCCTCTGCCCCCAAACAAGACATTAGGAAGGAAACATGAGAGATTGTATTTTAGCCTAATTGAACAATAGCCTTTATTTCATCTTGAGTAAGATAAATGGGCTGTCCAACTTCACTTCTCACTTTATCTGTAATGAGGTTTCTCTCTCGACTGTTTACTGAAGTATTAAAAAGCACTTTGCAGTGCCTGCTGGTATATTCCATCAAAGGGAGTCAATAGAACAGATGAAGACATATGAGAAAGTCAGGGAGATAAGGTGCCTTTTATGAAAGTTCAGATTTCAACCTATTAGAAACAACTGTTTCCCCTCTATGAATTTAGTGGCCAAAACACAGCCTTTTTCTCTTTGGCAGCAAAGTGGTTTTTTTTAATAGGGCAGGACAGCACATAACAGGTTTTCCCAGGGTCAGACCAAAGTGAATAACTAATTACAGTCATTAACATCTAGGTGGTCAGAAACTGCCAGAATTGTGAGATCCTAATAGGCCATTAGCACCTCTACACTGAATGCACTTTTGTGGACTCTTCCTCTCACCTGTATGAATGTTCTTGCTCTAGCTCGGTCTTTAGCTGTTCTTGAAGACAGCAGCACAGTGAGATGTTGAGAGCTACAAAGGTGAGCACAAGGGATGAGGAGCCCCGGAGCGGACCCTGCTCAAGGTCTTGACACCAAATGTGTCAATTTACATGAGTTACTGTACTTTACTGCAGAGTCATTTCATCCCTTACAAAGTGAAGAGGAAATTCTTTACACTGGTAAATATTCCAGTGTGTACTGAAATTTTAGTGTAAGAATTAAGCTTTTATTCTTTATTGCATTATAGCCACAGTCTCCCTTAGAAGCTTGCATGCAGCAGTGTGAAGGCCTACATGTCCACACATGCAGTGAGGAGGAAAGCAAGCCCCATATAAAGATGAAAAGTGAACTGAAAGTCACAGCCCTAATAGAAGGGGGAAATTTCTAGTCTTCCATTGAGACCCCACCAAATAATTCTTCCTGGCTCCCTCCCCATGTATTTCCAGCAAACCATTCATTCCATAGTAGATTAAAGTCTTTATCACTTTTTGCCATCTGCCTTTTCAATCTGCCCTACTAGGCTCTTTGCTTCTAAAAGAAGGCACCGTGTCTTATTCATTTCTTTATGCCCTGTCTCTAACATAGCTCCTGAAAAATGGTCAGCATGCAATGTTTGTGTATAGGTAAGTGAATGGAATAAATAAATAAATGCCAAGTACAGACCATAAGTTTGAAGAGGCAGCTATGCTGTAGTGGAAAGGGCCATGGAGTAGGAGCCACAAGACCAGGATGTAAGTGACTAACCTGTTATTCTGTAAAAGTCCAGCTTTTATAGTGAGCCTCAGTGTGTTCATCTGAAAGTTGCTAATACCTAAAGCAAATAAGGTTACTGTGGGAAGTAAATGAAATAACATAGGTGAAATGCTGCTAAATAAATTTTAACTCTCTTATTCTCTGCCTCCTTTCCCTAAATAGATGGAACAAGGCACAGGAATTCAAGAAAAGACCGAAGACACAACCTAAGATTTCTAGTTTATCCAAGAAGTAAGTAGTTGTGAGCCACAGTAGATGGATTCTCAAGGAGAAAAGAATGAGGCTTATAATAACATTCAAAAAATGCCCACAATTATGGGGCTGATGGTTCAGGAGCTGAAGAAAGACTGAAGAAAGAGGATATTGTGTTATAGAGTCAATTTAAGAGAAACCTATGGAATATAATGACAAGATCTAAGAAAGTAAAGACTAATCGGTACTCATTATTAGTATTACATTTTCATCATTATTTGAAGCTTCTTCTACTTAGGTGATTATAAAAGCTCTCAATGCATTTTGAATAGTCTAGCTACCAAAAATGGAAGAAGACGATGGTGGTAGTATAACTTTCTCTGTTCCAGACAAACTAATTCTCTTATTCTATTTTTGAGTTTCATTCATGTTTGTAGCAAACCACATTGTGGTTTATTCTGTGGTTGACTACAACATTATGTTTTTAGAAATGTAAACTAAGTCAGGAGCTCTTTATCAGTATACTCATCTAATTATTTTAAACCTAAGTAAATGTTCAATTTGGCCATAATTGATTCTAGCCTAATAAAACCTTTTCGGTGATTTAGACCTCCAAAAATTTGATTTTCATTCCTTCTATGTCTCTATATCACTAAGTTTTTTGTTATTTTTTGGGGGGGGGGTCTTTGTTTAGACAGGATCTCACTATGTAGTGCCCTCTGGTCTTGAGTTTACTATGTAGCCCAGGTTGGCCTCTAACTCATGGTGATCCTCCTGCCTCAGCCCCCTAAGTCCTGGTATTACAGCTGTGTGCCACCACACCTGGCTACCATTAATTTTTTTTAAGTTTGATTAGCACTACTCTAGAAATAGAAATCTAGCTAACTATTCCTAAATCCTGTATTTTTAACTTCTTAGAACTAATCTAAATAAAAATCCACCAAATTGAGAGCTCCTTTAGGGCAAGAACTGTATTTATCTAGCAGTGTCAGGGCTTAAGGCCAGGCCGTTACACTGAGCTACATCCCTTTTGCATTTTTTGTTTTTGTTTGTTTGTTTTGGTTGTTGTTGTTGTTGTTGTTGACTTTTTGGCAGAGTCTTGCCAATTCACTAAGTTGTCCAGGCTGGGCTCATACTTGTGACCCTTCTGCCTCAGCCTCACAGAGTGTTGGGAATACAGGTGTATGTTCCACTCTCAGAAAGAATAAAGAAAGAACTGTTGGGCCGAGGATTTAGCTCAGTGTTTTGGCTGCCTGCCTCGCAAGCTCAAGGTCCCAAGTTCGATCCTCAGTACCCCCCCCAAAAAAAAATATATATATATATATGTATATAAAACATCTGGGCCGGGGATTCAGCTCGGGGGTTCCGGGACCTGCCTTGCAAGTGCAAGGTCCCTAGTTCGATCCCTGGTACCAAAAAAAAAAAAAAAACCAACTATTTATTTATCTTTATATTCCTGTTATCCAGCCAGAGCCTAGCAGACAGTTGTATCCAACCCATATTTCTCTTGTCCATGTCCTTTAGGAAGACTTGTCCAATTCTCTGAAAGCCAGACCAAACACAGCTTACAATGGACTCTAATTGGACAACCAATCTTTTAAGTAGACACCACTGTTCCTTCCATGTTCAATCTGGCTCTGAGAGGTATCACTTTTTCTTCTTAGTTTTCATAAAATATCTGTTTAATAATCATTCTAGAATATTGCCAAACATAAAAACCCTAATACAGTACTAGTACACATAGACAATTAAGATTTTTAACAACTAGCCTAACCTGTAGGTTTTACATGATCAGAACCAAATTATTCTATGATTTATTTCCTGTCCTTGCTTTTTCCAGCCTCACTCAGGATAAGCATGTGAAGGAAACAGCACCCTCAGCCCACCTCTGGCATGATGGGGCTATGGAGATGAGTGGGGACAGTGGTTTCACAGTTCTCTCATTCCCAACTTTCTGATTCTGTCCCAGCACTGCCTTTGTGCACTGCTTTGTCCTTAGATCCATCCCCACCCCCACCCCAGCTCCACATGATCACACTGAGTCTCACATCCCAGAGCTCACGAGGGGCAGAGCAGGGATGGGAACATCAATGACCCTATCAGGTCTCTTTGGGCAGCTGCGGCCAACCCGTCCTCCAAATTATTGACAGCTTGTTGTCCTGGCAGGCTTGCCACTTGCTTGCAAAAGTTAAGGCCTGAATGCTGATAAACACATGTTCCTAGCTGCCAGCCACTAAGTTATCACCTATTCCAAATCACCAAGGCAGGGCACCGCATGCATAGAAGTGATGTTGCCACTCCAGATGACCTTGGGCTCGTTATATTAACAAAACATATACACCAGTGTCTTAAAAGATGCAACTATGCCCAAATTAGGGAAGAGAAGAGGTGGCACCCTGATTTCTGGAAATCTCTATCCCTTCTCATGAAAAGCTCCGATGACAGCCTGCAAACCACATCCCCTCAGAACCCAGTCCTAAAAGTCCAAACCTCAGACCTGCTAGGCAGAAGGTGCCTTTAAAACATGAGCTCCTCTTCTCCACTCATGGGCCGTTGAATAAACTATCCTGCCTGCTCCCGGAATGGTCTGGGATTTTCCTGTCCTTGCTTTTTGCAAATGGTATTAAGTAGGAAAAAGCCCAGCAAATTCAGTAAGACAGCCAAAGGTTCTTGTGCTCTAACTTAGATATTCAGGCCTAACCTGGAGGCCTAGTCAGCATTAGGTAGAGAGTAACATATTTTTGATCATAGTCTCTTCTTTCTCTTTTGGAAATGAAAAGAATCAAATTTAACTTACCCATCAGGTATAAGAAACTACCACTACCATCCTTTATAAAGGAGTGCAGTTTCTAATACAATTTCCCACATAATTGCAATAAATTTCCACAATAATTTAATTTCCATTTTTCAGATTCAAAAACTACCATACCTTTATGGCAATTGATCTATTAAAATAATCACCTATTTGGTAAGTAGTAAAGTAACAAACTGATCGATTCTGGATGCCTTGCTCTTCCCACTGCACTGCCTACGTTACTACTCAGTGAACAAATATTTGTTGGTATTTCTAGGCCCAAGGCCAAGCTGAGGATATACTAATGAGCAAGCTATGGAGCTTCTGGCTAAACAGGGACACCATAGAGTAAATAAATACTTTTAAATGTTACATGTGCTATGAAGAATAATAATCATATAGTGGTTAAAAGTTTAGTCTCTGAATGTCCTACCTAGCTTAGGGGGGAAAACAGCAAATCTGCAGGGAGAGCAATGAAGCATTTGCAAATTGAGAAGCCGAGATGAGAGATCAGGAGAGTATGATTCCTGACTTTCTAATTATGCTAGTTTGCCTTCTTCTCTAGCCCTTCACAAGCATAGCTGCATTCCCTGCCCTTGGCTTGGTAAGGTATCCATGTGTCTTAATTGTAAAGTCCCCATTTTGTGTGTCTTTTTCCTTCCTTCCTTCCTTCCTTCCTTCCTTCCTTCTTTCTTTCTTTTCCTGTACCTTTGAACTGACCTACTACACCCCCAGCCTTAGAGGGAAACAAGGTCTAAGTCACTAAGTTTCCTAGGCTGGACTGGAACTTGCAATCCTACTGTGTCAGCCTCCCAAAGTGTTGGGATTACAGGGATGCCTGGCTCCATTTTGCTTAAGCTGGTAAGATTTGATTTCTATTACTAGTCACCATTCCTGAGGCTTGGATTTAACTATTGTTCTTGGTGTTGTTAAGGTAACCTTGTAATTTTATAATAAATTCTCCTTTCTATTAAACTAGAAAGAGTTTTCTTTCTGTTACTACAAAGAATCCTAACCAAATTCTTGTTTGCATTAAAAATGAGAAATAAAAATGCAAATAAAGGGCCAGGGATTTAGCTCAGTGGTTCCACTGCTTGCCTCACAAGCACAAGGACCAGAGTTCTATCCCCAGTACCAAAAAAAAAAAAAAATGCATATAAAGTAATTGTTATACTGTAATGACATAATAAATCAATTTCTTAAAAACTTTTTTTAAAAGTTTAGGCTCTAAGTCAGATGGCTATTTTTGACTGTTTAGTAGCTATGGAATCTTAGGTTAATTAATATCTCTATGTCTTGATTTCTTCATCATAAAATAGGGATGACAATACTATTATCAACCTCATAGGTTTTGAGGAGTTGATATGTATGATATAAATGAGTTGATACGTATTAGTGCACATGTATTGGTGTCCAATAAATATCCATTCACCATATGGAAATGTGTGTTTAGAATGTCAACTTGATTGCATTAAGAGACACCTAACAGATCAGTAAAACGCACTCCTGGGTGAATCTATGGAGTGTTTCCAGAGATGACTGGCACGAAGGGCAGCAAGCTGAAGAGGAAGACCCATCCTGATTGTGGGTGGCACCATCCACTAGGCTTGAAGCCTGAACGGAATAAAAGGGGAAGAAGGAGGCAATCAGTTGTTTTGAAAAGCTCCATTCTTCTTGAGCAGGTGCATCTTTTGCTGTTGCCATTGCCTGTAGAATCCTATCCCACCTTCTTCAGCCTTTCAGTGCGGACTCACACCAGAGCTCTTTGGGGATCTTTCAGGCCTTTGGTCTCAGACTGGTGCTACTGCATCCTTGATCCCTCTTGTTCTGAGGCTTCCAGGTTCTTGGACCGACCAGAAACTGAAAGCACAGTTGCAACATCCCATGGCTGGCCCCACTCCCAGCTCTTACTTACTAAGCCTTGTCAGGGTAAAGGGTGGAAAGTCTAACAAGGAGCAAAAGGAGGAAAAATTTAAGTCTAATTATCTCTCTCTGTGTGTGTCTCTCTCTCTCTGTCTCTCTCTCTCTCTTTCTCTCTGTCTCTGTCTCTGAAAAGAGCACCAAGTTTCAAAGGGAACACTGGACTTACAGAGAAATAAGCTCTTTCCATGACAAAGAGCACCTTAAAAATTGATGAACACCAAACCAGCACTCCAAAAAATTTTGAAGGATACTCTAGAAAGAGAAAATTAAGCCAACAACACCAAAAGGTCTATCAGAAGGAATGCACTGGGCAGTGTGATTTCAAAACATATTACAAATCTATAGTAATCAAAACAGTATTGTTCTGGCACACAGACATAAATCAATGGAACAGAATAGAGCCCTGAAATAAACCTTCACATATCTGATCAAATAATCTTTGTTATAGGTGTCAAGATTACAAAATAAGGAAAGGATAGAATCTAACAAATAGTTCTGGGAAAACTAGATATCTGCATGCAAAAGAATGAACCAGACTCTTTTTTCTTTTTCCCCGTACCAGGGATTGAACTGAGGACCTTGCACTTGTGAGGCAGGCGCAGTACCACTGAGCTAAATCCCCAGCCTAACTGGACTCTTACTCTACACCATATACAAAAATTAACTTAAGGCCTGGGGGTATAGTTCAGTGGTAGAGTGTCTAGCATACATGAGGTCTTGGGTTCAATCCCCAGTACTGCAAAAAAAGATTTTTTAACTCAAAATGTTTAAAGAAAAGACTTAAATGTAAGCTCTGAAACTGTAAAACTCCTAGAAGAAAAAAAACTCTTTCCCTTCTCCTCCTTCTCCTCCTCCACAGCATACTTTCTCTTTGTTGGTCCACTTTACTTCTTCAGCCTTTTGGGTCCCCAGTGCATTCAGGAAGATAACTGGATCTGGACCTATGCAGCATCTGTTCTTCATTGGAAAATAAAACAAGGTGGCAAGGTAGCAATTAATATGAATTGTGAAGTTAGCCTCTTTGAGAGGAAATTTATCATTTGGGTTCAAAAAATACTGATGGAAAGTTAAGCATGAAAGTTAGGGTCTTCCTCCAAATGACATATGCACCATCCTCCTTAAATCGTTGGAACTCTCTAAAGCACAAAACAAGGAAGGACTGTTGTGTACCCAGGAGAGCTACTTTCTCAAGCTGTTCATGATGCTGTTGACAGGAGTACTACCTCGATTCACACTTTTGTTTGCAAACAAAAGCATTTGGCAAAGTTTTGTTCTTGTTTGAAAACTCTACATCCGCTGACAAACAAGACTGTGGCTGTCTTTCCCACACAAACACAAACGTGGCCATCTTTTCCAAAATTGTGGAACAAATGAAATTTGTGAACCAAGGTACCACTGTATATTGCTGCAAGATCAATTTGGTTTACATATCTTGTGTATTGATATTTGTTTCAGGTAAGCTGAAAATTTAAGTTAAAGGACAAACTGATGATCATATGTAATGTACTTTTATAAAAGAATACTCATGGGCTGCGCAAGCGCAAGGACCCGAATTCGATCCCTGGTACAAAAAAAAAAAAGAATACTCATGGGGCTAGGGATGTTGTTCAGTGCTCAGTGGTACAATACTTGCCTAGTATGCTTGAGGGTCTAGGTTCAATCCTAAAAACACACATTAAGAAAAAAAGACCCATATTTTATATCTTGAAAGAAAATCTATATGTTACACTATAAATAAAACTCATTTTTTTCAGGAATATGGTTAGGAAATATAAACAATGAGGCTATTTTTCTTTTTCTTTTTAAGGAGTATAGAGTAGTATTTGTTTCATAAGAAATTCTTAGACAATTTCTAGACACTTGATATTCTATGAAAATAAAAAGCAAACTGAAGACCAGCTCCCCACAAAGACTTTTATAATATTTATCTAATAAAAACATATAGCTATTTTTTTTAAACCGGACAAAAAATAAAAAATAAGGGAAATCTTTATGACATTAATTTGACAATGATTTCTTGGATCTGACACCAGAAGAATAAGTATCACAAAAATGTACAAATGGAACTGTGTCAGACTTTAAAACTTCTGCACACCAAAGGAAACAGTCAATAAAGTAAAAAAGCAACCTGAATAATGGAAGAAAATATTTGCAAACCATGTATTTGACAAGCTGTGTCCCTAACTCATGCATGACTTGTTGGATGGCCTTTATTATCTCTTGTGGTTGAAGTCAAACGGTTAAAATCACCAATATACAAAGAATGCCTTCAATTCAACAACCACAGTCACAAAATCCACTTTAAAAAGAAGCCAAGGATTTGAGTAGACTGTTGTAGTTTGGATCTGGAATGTCCCTCCAAAGTCTCATACACTCAAAAATGATTGGAAGGTGATTGAATTACAGGGGTGCTGCAGCTGACTCACTGTTGGGTAGTGGAGCCTGGTTAGAGGTGAGTCACTGGGATCTTGACTGGGAAGAGCATACTTCCCACCATAGCTCCTCCCTTCACTCTCTGCTCTGTGATGCCTGTGATGTGAGCAGACCCTTTTGCCTTGAAATCAGGCACCCAGAGATTGTATTGGTGAGCCAAAATAAACCTGTCCTCTTCTAATCTGAGTGTCAGATATTGTGACTCAGTGACAAAGAATGTGACTAAACCATAGACATCTCTCCAAGGAAGATATTCAAATTGCCAAGAAGCATATCAAAAGATACTCCACAAACGAATCACCAGAGAAATGCAAATCAAAATTACAATGAGATGTCACACAGCCATTAAAATGGCATATGTTAGCAAGGAAGTAGAGAAACTGGACTCTACATTTTTGGTGGGAATGTGAAATGATTCAACTAACATGAAAAACAGTACAGAGATTCCTCAAAAAAATTGAAAATGGAATTACCATATTCTATTCAGCAACATCAGATTGAGTATATATCTAAAAGAATTGAAAATAAGACTTCAAGGAGATAATTCGCACACTCATATTCATAGCAGCACAATTTACCCTGGTCAAAAGGCAGAAGCCACCTAAACATTCATTGATGGATTAATGAAAAAACAAAATATGATGCACATATTAATAGACTGTTGTTCAGCCTTAAAAAGGAAGGTGATTCTGTCACATGTTGCAGCATGAATGAAACTTAGAGACACTGTATTGGGCAAAGTAGGACTCACAGGACAGATACTACATGGTTCCACTTACAAGAGGCATCTAGATATTTAGAAGTAGAAAGTACAGTAATATGGTGGTTGCTGAGCACTGGGTGGGGGAGTTGTTTCTGTGGATATAGAGTTTCTATTTTGCAAGACTAAAAAGTTCCAGAGATCTATTGCATAACAATATGCACATAGTTAATGGTACTACGTTGCTCACTTGGGAGTAAATGTGTTCTGTTCTTCCCCATAATGAAAAAGACTCACTGCACAGAGTATGATATAGATTTAGTAAATTTCTCATTTTAAACACCTGGTTTGGTCACGTTATATGTGTACACACCCATGAAGCTACCACACAGGCAAGATATAAAGCATTGGTATTCTCCCAGAAATCTTTTCCCTACTCTCAATATTCTATGAAGATAACCACCCTTCTTCTCTCCCTTAGACTAATTTAACCATCTTTAAACTTTATATCAATGGAATCCCTAATGGTATTCTTTGTTTGATTCTTTCACTCAGCATGATATCTGTGAGATTCATCCATGTTACGCTAGCAATAGATTGCTTTTTTATTATTCTGTAATATTCCTCGTTGGTGAACACTTGGATTGGTTTCAGTCTTTGGTTATTATGATTAAAGCTCTGTAAATATTAATTAATTGCTGAGAGAAGTTCTCACTATGTAGTCCAGGCTGGCCTCAAACTTGCAATCCTCCTGCCTCGGCCTCTCAAGTGCTGGGATTATAAATGTGTCACCATAAGTAGCTTTATAAACATTCTTGTACACATTTGAGATGGACATATTTATTCGAAACTTAGGCTATGGTTAGAATCTATCTTTAGCTATTTTTTAAAAAGTGGTGATAAGAGGAAGTAAAATTATCTTCTACTAGTGTCTGTTATATTATTTGACTTTCCTAGAGAATATTTATAGATCCAACTGCCCAAGGTGAACAGATATGCATCTAGGTAAAACCTTAAGGAGTAAGTGGAAAAGGTGCAATCTACATGTGCCAATAAGACAACTTTATGTAATTTATTTTGGCCTCTAAAGAAATGCCAAATTTTCAAATATTCTCATCACTAAAATTCTTGGAAAGATAGAAGTACACTGCATAGATTTAACGATAGGTCCTTTGGCTAACACATGGTTCTCTATGGACTCCAGACACTTCTGAGGGATACTTCTTCTCAGGGAAGTAAACCGTGTTCTCATCTAGCTTTATTTTTTTCCATTGGACACTGTGGGATTTGAAACATCCACTTGGGCATCATCAGTGAGAAGGAAAAGATTTCAATTTATTATTGCATCCACATCACCCACCTTGAAACACAATGTCTCCTCTTCACAGGGTTTTTCCTAGGTTTGAATTAAAGTCTTTGGAGAATAAATCTGGTGCCAAGTGCAAGTTAATAAAAAAAATTGTGCTTATCCTCTGGGGAAGCTAGTTCTGATCAACTTCCTCTCCATTGTAGAACTACAATATTTCTTCTTTCCCTTGAATGCCCCCTGCCTTCTCCCACCCTCCCCCAAAATGCCACACACAAATAATTTGTGTTTACTTTCTCTGTCCTAGTGTTCTTTTGCAAATCACTTCATTTTCTGCAAAACTCTCTGATAATACAGCTACCTTCTCACATCCCACTGGCACTACATCAATAGTACAAAGCTTATCTTGGGGTTTTGTCTAGACTTTTAAAAAAACTCCTGGGACTAGTTCCAAGCTTTTTGATTAACTGGGCAGTTCTGGAAATTGAGGCTACTTTTGCTGTTCTTCACTCGAATTATGGTATTCATCATCTGCCCTTTATATCAGGGTGTGCTGCTGAGAGCTTCTACTCACACCAGATGCTGCAGCTCAGAGTGTCATGTATTGTTCATTCTGAGGGCACTTCACCTTCATTATAAATCTTTATTTAGATTTCTTATAAATGCTCAAATAAACATTAAACATTTTCTACCCAGTTCTACCAAATCCTTATCATAAAGACCACTGTGGCCCTCAAATCTTTTTCTTGTGGATGGCCTTAGCTCTCCTTGGTCCAAAGTAAGTTTGCTTCAGAGGAAACTGGATTAGAGTAGACTATTATACGCACTGTGTAGGCAACCATACTTCAGTGACTATCAAATTTCTTACTAGATTGGACTCTACACGGGCAATGCAGACAATTATAGTGACTATTAATTCTTTTCAAATAAATCAATAACATGTGGCTACATGAGAAGTCCGCATGAGTTGAGGACAAGGCCACCTCAGATCTACATTCGTGAGAGGGGGGCAGGAACTGCTTCTTGCTAAGTGGCCTTTGAGTATCTCACAACTGAAACAAAATAGCTTCATTCAATAAGAATTTCACAGGCCAGACCTTCACAAACACACTACAAAGGTTAACTAAAACTTCATGATTATAGGGGGTAGTGAAACAATTCTTAACCAGGATAGGGGCGTTCCGTAGCCCACAGTGTGCAGATTGTACAGATCAGTGTCCAAATTGATAGGAAATTTCTTTTGGGATGACTGGGAGGAGATGAGCAGCTGATCCTAAAAGAATTTTCTGTCTTGAATAATTATTTGTTCAGCGCATGAATGTATTTTCTCAATCTTTCTTCTTTTGCCTTGCTTTATCCAGCTCATTAAGTATGCAAAGGAGATTTTTAATAATTTGCCTACCTGCTTCTATGTTCGCATTTAGCTACAATTCTCCTGACAGATTACTCCTATGTTGCTTCTCTTTTTTTTTGTTTTTGCTGATATTTGTCCTATTTGCCCTTCTCACTTTTGCAGAAATTCCTAGCAATATTCTTAGCTACCTCCTAATTTTATATCTGGTGACTTCTTTTGCTGGTTCCTTCCAGATATGTCTCCAACTCTCAGTTAGTTCTAGATTTGTTCTACCTCATTTGATTTCTGGCTCTTATGGGACCTCACTTTGAATCTAACACATAAGGACAAGATTGATTGAAGATATTTTACATCTGCTACATCTCTGTGGAGTTAAATTAAATGAAACACAATGACCAAAAGTTCTGATCAGGGTAATTCTGTAATGATTCTTTCCACTGGCCTAAAGATTTGGGCTTAAAAATAAAACCAAACAGTAACCAAATGGTTTATCCTGAAAACCAACAAAGAATTACAGAAGAAACTAAATCCACTTAC
>NW_004624742.1:10785076-10798027 GCF_000247695.1 Heterocephalus glaber | reverse complement strand
CCACATCTTCTTTATGAAGAATAACACTTAATGGTGTGTTTTTATCTCTGAAGTAAGGATCTATATGTCAAAATCCTTTTGGAATGTTGGATAAGTTTTGTAAGATACAAAGAAACTGTAAGTCTCCGATTTTCTAAATACAGAATGGATTCAATAATATACTATCAGTTATCATGTATTTGGTTATTATTTATTTCCTGATTAAATTAAGCAGAGGATTTTTACAATGTTATTTTGTAAAAATAAACGTAACATAAGCTTAACCATTATTGTCCATTTCAGTGATAGCAAAAAATGTACATAATGTTGTGTGACCATCACCACCACCCACCTTCAAAACTTTTTCTCTTCCCTAACTGAAACTTTATATTTTCCCTCCCTCCAGCCCCAGGCAATTACCATTCTGCTTTCTGTTCTTATGAATATGAGTACTCTAAGCAGCTCATCTAAGTTGAATCTTACAGTATTTGTCTTTTTGTGACTGGCTTATTTCATTTAACATGTCCTCAAGGTTCATCTATGTTATACCATATATCACTTTTTCTTTTTAAAGAGTGCATAATATTCCATCATATATATATATAGCCAAAAATGTATACACACTTCAGGAAAAGAAAAATAGTGTGATATTTTTCAACAAATGGTGTTACCCTCATATGGGAGACCCTAGAGGATATCTTATATCACAAAAAACCCACTACACTGCTGGCCCCTAGAGAAGAATTTGAAAAAGCATGTACAGCAATCTCAGTGACTAAGGTTACCCAAGCAGCAATTCACAGAACTAATAAATGTCTGGACGATAACGGCCACCACTTTGAGCAGCTCTTCAAATTGCAGAGGCCAAAAGTAACATGTATTAATCTCGTGATGTCTCAATAAATTTAGTATTAAAATATTTAGAAAAGGTTTTTCTTTTCCTGAAGTCAACAATCTGCCTCCACCCCGTATTTACCTATCCATTCATCCATCAATGGACACTGAGTTGCTTCCCTCTTTTAGCTATTATGAATAATGCTGCTATGCTGGGTGTACAAATCTCTCTTAAAGACCCTGGTTTTGATTCTTTACAGGATATGCCCAGTAGCTCAGTATGCTAAATCCTGTGGTAATTTTTAACTTTTAGAGGCATGACCATATTGTTTTCCACAGTGACTGTACTACTTTACAGTAGTACACAAGGGTCCCAATTACCCCATACCTCCACTTCTACTTGTTATTTTCTTCCATTTATCTTTATAGGAGTCGTCCTAATAATTGATCAAATTAGTCATTTTTTTTTAAAGTGATCTTTACAAAACAGCTTTGTAATTCCCATGTGAGAACAGAACGGTTATCAGCCAGTTAAATGTAACTCATTTCCTAAATAGCTATGACCACCCTCTTCCCTACCCCCTCCTATGTGCACCTACCTGTCCCTTCAGGGATGGAAGTTGTTTCTCCAACACTTTGAATCTGGGTGACCTCTGACTGCTTCAATCAAGAGAATATGATGGAAATGACTTAACTTTACTTTTGTGAGAACTTGAAATGTCACATAATTTTCTTGATTCTTGGGGCCTTAACTGCTATGTCAGAAATCCAAGTTGCTTTGCTGGAAAGAAGACTGATCAAGTGGAGGGGTACCGAGGCTTAGACATGTGTAATGAAGAAACCAGTGTGGATATTCAGCTCAGTCAAGCTGTCACATAGCTTTAGTTCCAACAGCTAGATGACTGCAATTACATGGGAGACCCCAAGTGAACACTGCCCAGATTAACTCAATCAATACAGAAAACTAGAAAAGAAGATAATAATATGTTGTCTTAAGTCACAAAGCATTGTTGTGGTTGGTTACACAGCAGTATATTACTGTGATAAATGAGTCTCATGGTTCAACACAGAGCAAAAATCTGAACCAAATACTTTCCACTATTAAATTTTATCTCTGTATTTCTCTTTCCATATTCAACTTAGTTAGCTTTCCTCCCGTTGTTTTACCCATAGCTTTAGTAGTGAATGTGAATTATTACTGTTAAGCCTGAGTCTTATAAATGTGTGCTTATATATAAATTTTTTTTTTTTTTTAAAGAGAAAGTGGGTGCCAGGATGACCAATGCCAGTGCAACTGACCCGGCCCTGGCCAGTCCCAGGCACTGACTTTTATTGGCAATCAACTGGGGTGAAGGTGAGCCACATGCAGTTTCTATGGAAATTAAGGTAAACAAGGCTCATAAAGGACAAAATAAAGCATTCTCGAATCAGGGACAGAATAGACAAAATATATTATTGTAATTAGAATATTGTCCTTCTAGTCTGAAGGTGTTAGTTGTGGGAACGGAATTTGGGTGCGAGTTACTCTGACCTCGGCATGTAGGCTTTGGCCAGGCTCACTCTAATAAACAAGCCAGTCATGGGGTTAACTCTTCACAGCCTGCCTTGGGCATGATCAGTATTGCATCCTCTGCAGCACCATGTGACTGGGAAACACCAAACACCCTCTCCTCTGGAGAGGAGGGAAACACACACAGAGCTGTGAAAGTTGATAGATCATTGGAGAACTTGCATAGAAATTCTACCCCTGAGATTCTAACTTCTAGCCACCTCTTGTCACTTCTGAAAGCGACCAAGATGCCAACCAGGAGGAGGCAGATTTGCAGTGGATCCTGTTTGCCATGATGGTGGCCACTGCTCACCTCACTGGTTTACCTCCAGATTGAAAAGAACAGTACATAGGGTGTAGACATTATAGTTTGCCTATGTGGTGGAATACGATACAGTCATTAAAGATGGTGCTGTCTCCCTGTGGTTGACCAGGAACTATTAGGCCACAAAATATTAAGTAAAAAGCAAGATAGAAAACTATGTATTTATGGGCCAGGGATTTAGCTCAGTGGTTTCACCACCTGCTGTGCAAGTGCAAGGACCCGAGTTCGATCCCTGGTACCAAAAAAGAAAAGAAAACTATGTATTTAGTAGTAGTCCAGGCTTTAAGGGGAACAAGTGCATGTGCGAAGCATGCACACACACACACACCCCAAAGGAGAGAAGGACACATGAAATGTTGAACTCAAACCTAAGCCAGGACCTCTAAACTTGGGCTACAGACAACAATGAAAACTTCTGCTTCCATGGACGGGTGGCTATTTGTGATTCCCCTCTTTATAACACTATCTGAGTCTCCATTATTACACTACATATGTTTGTGTAACTTTAAAGACATGAAGTCTCTAAAAGGGGCAGCCATGGAAGCGGCTATCATAGCCTTTTGAAGGGTTTGAAAACACAGAACTCTCACAGTGGGCCTGCTCGCCTCAGCCTCCTGCTGGGACTCCTGTTTCCCCAGTGCCTCTCTTTCCTGTCCCTGTTTCGAACTGACCACTCAGTCCTAGACATCCCCACCTTCAAGTCCTGTCTGTGAGCAGAAGCATGAGGAGTCACCATGATGACCAGCAGAGACTGCAGGGATGTAATGGCAGAGACTGGGCCCAGGCTAGGGACGAACGAGGTTTATTTCACATCCTGCGTCTCTAGAGAAGCAAGCTGCTGTGGTTCTGCAAGGTGACAGCAGGGCGAGAGTCCTGGATGTGTTGCCAAGCATGCAGGGCACTCAGCAGCTACAGCTTGCAGCCTTCCAGCCACTGCTCCAGGGAGTCAGAGAATCGGCAGTGCAGGGACCAGCTGGGCTTGTGGGGGAGGCCAGAGAGGGGTCAGGAGGGGCACCGGAAAGCCAGAGCCCAGGCCTGGCCGTGTGTCCCGCCCCCAGCACCCAGAGTGCCCGGGGCCTGCGGTGCCTGCCGTGGGCATGTTCCTGGAGGCTCAGTCCATGCCTGGGCACGAGTGCCACCCCAGCTCACACGGGAAGCCACGTGACCACAACGTCTCCCCAGCCCTGCATCCTGAGCACCCTCAGCTCTCCTGAAGCAAGCTTCGGACGGAGCATCACGCTGTGTCCTCAGCACTGTCCCAGGCCAGGCCGGTTGCCCCCTCCAGGCACCCTCCCTGCTGGGTTTCCAGAATCCCTTTCAGTTCCTCGACCTTGCCCAGCCAGCTCAGGTGAGATCCTTTGACCCTTCCGCCTGGTGGCCCAAAAGTTACTGCCCTTATTTGCACCCAGCCTCGGGCCCTGTCCCCATGGAGCATCAGGCCAGCAGGGAGCCACAGGAATCCTTCCGTCCATCAGTCGGGCAAACTCCCCTGTCCTCCAGAGCAGGGGGTCTCCTGGCCCCTCATAGCAGGCTCGCACCCCGTCTTTCCCTGCACAATTTTCCTGGCACATCTGATTGTGTCCTTTAAATTCGGATTCAGTAAATCTGAGCAGGCCACATGGCAGAGGTTCCTGCGCGGCCCACACCACTTCCTGCGCATTCTCGTACACCGCCGAGGGGTTGAACTTGCTCTCGAAGTAAGCCAGGCACACCCCTGGGCGCCCTCCTGGAGAGGAAGAGTGGCCCCCTAGGAGCCTCTGCGTCTGCTTGGGAAGGTGCTCAGCCTGCTCCCGGCTCTGGGGATTTCCGGTGCGCTGCCTTAATAACTCACTCACCTTCTCCCAAGAGCTTCAGAGGCCTCAGTCTGTCTCCATGCCCAGCACTTCTAAAACCTTCTCTATGACAACAGCTGCTGTGGGCTGCAACCTTCTGGAAAGGGAAGGGGCTGTCACCGTTGCATCTGTATTCATTTCCACTGCTGCTGTCACGAGCTACCACGCATCTGAAGGCTGGCACAACATGGCTTAGTTATTATCCAGTGGTTCATGTCAGAAGTTCATGGAGCTCACGGGGCTAAAGTCAAGGGACGGCAAGCTGCGACCTTTCTGGGCACTCCCGGGGACGTGCGGTCCTCTCCCTCGGGGCTGGCGATGGCCTGTGCTCTCCTTGACTGTCTCTCTCCTGTCTCCAAAGCCAGCAAGGGCGCCTCCTCCTCATCACACCTTGTCTCCCACTCCCAGGCCCTCGGGCTGCACTGGTTGCCCAGACTCAGGACTTTCGCCCCCTTTCCAGGCCCTTGTCAGGCCTGCAAGTCCTGCAGGAACAGAGGCCAGAGCCAGAGTGTGGGCACCCTTGGGGACCAGGGCTCCGCAGCCTCAGCATTCCTGAGACCCCGTGGGACCCCTCTTAAGGGGAGCAGGGGAGAGGACCTCATTTAGCCCTCCGACTCCCTGGGCCCAAGGTCAAAGGCCGCTTTTATATAAATCTTAAAGTTTATTTTTCGATTTACTATAAAAGCACACAAAAGCAATTGGCAAAGTACAACATCAGAGTTGTGGAATTAATGGTGGGGAATCCCAACGGAGTTCACCAAGTTTTACATATCAATGATTTATTGGACAACAAGTTCATACCAAGTGATATGTATACTCTTGTTTTGAAGCATACTAACAGAGGCCATTCTATGATCTGCTAAAAATATCCAACATGATAATCTGCTCTCTGGTTTCCTAGAGAAAATTTCCTTCATGATAATTTGCTACATAACTTCCAGGAGAGATTTATCTTCTTCCATAGCTAAGACTCAGATCCAATACTGAGGTAGAAGAAATATAAAACTTGAGATTCATAGCTTAGCGTCTTAATATAAAACAAATCTCCCTGCCTAACCTCTCTGATGTTATATCCAGATTTTAGTAACTGGATTTTCAGTAACGGGACCTTTGACTACTCATTATGTCCAAAAATAGGGAAAGCATTACATAGGGAAAAGAATAAACAAAAACATATTTTACATTTATTACATAGTAGACATTTTTCCAAGTGCTTCTCTTTCTCTCACTTTGTAACTGCTCAATGCTGGAGTCCTATCATATCTCTAAAAGCCAGAACAATTAAATAAAAATGGTATAGTGTATTAATTATATCTCAATATAATTGTTATCAAAAATCTTCCTCTCCTCATCACTACTACTGTCGTCCTCACTCAAATGTCTTCGCTTGCCTCAGTTATTCCAACAGCTTCCACACTGGTCCCTCAGCTGCAGATCTTGCTCTCTTTTTGGTCATTGACAACAGTCAGGGACCCTCTACAAGCTTAACAAACATAATTTAACCTGGCCAACTTATCCAGTTCAACAAATATTCAGTCATCCATTTCATAACGCCAGGAACATGGTCTGTGCCAAGACTGTGTAGAATATACAAAACACATAAAGCAATTGCCTTGTTTTTGAATGTTATAAAACATGTTCTTTAGTTGCTAGAATACAAAGCAACATGTCATAAATCAATTGGGACAATTGTAAACAAAGTGTTAGTATGTTTTAGGAAAGAAAAATCATGTTGCATTGGAAGAATCAGAAAAAAAAAAAACTTCCAAGAAAGAAATGTTATTTGTTTCTTCTACCACACCTACTACCCAGTAGGCTTTGAATATGTGTTGAATAGAGAAATGAATGAATCAATAATAAAGTAGAAATAAATGAACAGCTAGTTGTCATCAATAAAAGATGACATTTCTGTGTCAATGAAATCATTTAGTTGCCACATCAGGGCAAGTGAAATGTTGCAGGGTAAAAGATAATGGGACTTAAGAACTTGTGGGTGGGTGAACTTGCTTTAACTAGATCCTATGGTGAAAGAACTATTACTCATCAACCCTGGCATTTTTTAAGCTCCAATTATTTCTGGTTAGTCATGCGGAGTTTCATATGATCGGCTGCTTTTGGCAGACTACTTAAGCAAGTTTATCTCACAGTCAGCAACCAAAGCTTCCTATTTTCAGTTTTACCCTTGATGGGAACCCTCAAGCTGAACCTTCAGGGCCTGTACTTCCCAGTTCACCAGGGCTAGGAGAACAGTCCAAGGAGTGGGAAGGCACGTACAAGTCTCTCCGAAGAAGGCAGGTACAGTCAGCCACCTTAAATAACCCAGAAAGAATTCTTAGATGAAATTTTTCCCTCTATAACTCTGTCACATGCTTCCAGGATGATTCAAATGATAATACCCTTTTCCTAAGTTCATAAATTACAAATTCAGAGCTTGTGTAAATAGCTTAATCATGCACCCAATACTGAAGACAGGAAAACATTGAGCACAGGAGGGTGGGCATAGAAGTGAACACTTGTTCTAGCTTCCTCTTAATTTAGAATGAGCAGTGGGGCAGAATATCTATCTCCAAGGTCTCTTCAGCTCAATTCCAAAAGATTTGCCTCTGGGAAGTAGACAGCCTCTCTCACTTGGACACTTTTCCAAATGATAGTGGGATTGAAGAGCCTGATCCCTCACCTGAAGGGTTTTCCTAACCAAGCAGGGTAAACAGATTTAGTGAAATGTCATTCTGAGTAGCTATCAAAAGGTGAAAAAAAAAATCTGACTGTACCTGAGTCCAAGTACCTCATGCGTTAGTAACATCTTCTGATAATGCAAACAGTGTCAGATGTGTTTAAGAGGGCTCTTCCCTTTCCAAGTAGAGACCATTCTTTAAGGATAAAGTGGGTATGCTAAGCTAACTGAGTCTGTGACAGTTTTGGAGAGGAAAATAGCTTCACGCCCTCCACAGTCTGAACCTGAGCTCCACAACCTAGTCACTAGCTGCCTTTAAATGAGTCACTGCTCTTTCTGCACCTCAGTTTCCAGAACTATATACAACTATCTTGCAAGGATATGAAAGTGCCCAAGGCCCAGCAGGCCCACTCATGAGTTCAATGCTTATTAGTTTTCTTCTGCTCAGAACTCCCCTGGATTCTTTTCAGTTCTGACCTGAATATTAGTTCACTACATTCTGTTACTTTATCTTCTAGCTAAATATCACATTTATGTATGTTTAGTGTATTTCACAGTGCACTAAGGAATGACACTTATGGACAAAATTATTGACAATCAGGATGAAGATAAAGACCAAGTCATTCATCACCAACTTTTAGGCGTATTGACAAAATCTGAGATCTCTTATCACCCCACCAAAATTTCTTCAGCAGTTTTAAAATTCCCTAACTATTGGCACAGACTATTTCCTGGGTCCTCCTTATAATTCCTGCATGGGCTCCTCTTCTGGATGCTGGCAGACTTATTTTCCTTCACCTCCCTTCTCTACGCCCTTCCTCACTAGTTAGAGGGAGAGACCCACTCCAATTCCTGGTCCACCCAGTGCTGAGCCTGCCGTCCACCAACACCACCACCACCTTCCGCTGCCTACTCTCATAATGCCCAGGAGCAGCAGTCACTGTTCCCCTTATGGCTGAGTGAAAAGGAATTTCACATCCTTCATTTTTGTACTTTGTTTCTGTATTTCAGTATGTTTTGGGCATGATATTGGCTATGTGATATACATCTAAGAACTTTGAATTTACAGAGGAGAAAACTAAAGTATAGGAAGGTGAATGATTTATTGATGCTAAGATGCTACCACCAAAGGTTAACAGTCGGACTGAATTCCCTGCCTTTGTTGAATTTGTACTTTCAGTTGGTCGCAGGGCTCCAGCTGTGGGTTAGCCTCCTCATAAACGTGGATTGAATTGTTAATGAGTACTCAGTTTCCTCCACTTTAAATTGAGAATAACACTAACTCCTTTTTGAAATAGGTCCAACCTTACAGAATATCTTTCCTTCTCTAACAACGCTGTGTTCAGGATTAAATATTGGACTATTACTTAGGAGACGAGACATTTGTGTTGTTTGATGCTTTGGCTTGATAAGACTTGAAAATACATACACACACACACACACACACAATGATAGAACTTTCAGATATTTCATAAGCTAATATGGACAGGAAACTTTAAAAAATATTTATTTAATTCTCACTCAATAAGGAGGCATAGGAAGGAAAATGATCACACCAAGGATCCATGCTCTGGTATTATACTTTACTATGTGCTTTATTTTTTGAATTTTTATTTTTTATTAGTACATGCTTGCAGTATACAATGATCACATTTCTTGTGGGGAGTTGGAACATGTACATAACACATCTTCAGTCTTTTTTTCAGCCCCTCTCCCCCCATCTCTTGGTCTCTTTCCTCTTTGCAAAATATCTGTCTCCCTATTTTCTGTTATCTTTTATTTTGGTCTTTATTTATATTTTGGGTTTCTCATATAATGGAAACCATGTGATATTTAAGCTTGTGTGTCTGATTTATTTCATGTAACATTATAGTGTCAAAGTACATCCATTTTCCTGCAAATGACTCAAGTTTATCCTCTTTTACGGCAGAGTAGTACTCCATTGTGTGTAACTATCACATTTTCTTTATCCATTCATCTGTTGATGGATATATGGGCCGTTTCCAAGATTTAGCTATTATAATGGTGTCACTATAAACATGGGTATGCATGTATCACTGTAATGTGATGTCTTTAACTCTTTGAAGGAAATACCAGTAGGCACTTTCATAAGTCTTAGCACTTTTCAGTCTTACAACAACCTGATGGGAATGATAGGGAAGATGTTATCATCTCCGATTTACTTTTGAAAAATTGAAAGCTCAAAGAATATAAGTGGGGCTGGGGATTTAGCTCAGTGATTTCGCCGCCTGCTGTGCAAGCGCAAGAACCCGAGATCGATCCCTGGTACCAAAAAAAAAAGACAAAAAAAGAATTTTAAGTGAACCTTCCAAGACTAAAACCTTGATAAGTAGTGGAATCAAAACTGGAGCCAAGGTGTGCCTCCCCCCACCCCTGATGACCTGGCATCAGTGATCGGTTAGTTCTAATGTATTTTAACTTCATGCAAAAGCTGGATTTTTTTAAATGAGCATATTCTATTTTTCCATTTTAAAAATCCCAAGGCCAGAGCTATATCATATTAATATTTAGTTTCCTATAAGCACAGTTTCTGTCAAAGGATAAAATCTCAGTGATACTTAATAACAATCAGATTATTTTGATGGATGCAAAAACATTTTAAATAATGGTTGTATTTAGCAAATTGGCTCTTCCAGGATATTTATTGTTTCCTTGATTATATCACCCAAGCAAGGATGAGAACTTTAGTTCTTAATGATTGCCTCCCTACTCGGTATAAGTAAATTTTTATGAAGGAAATTTGTTCATCTTAAGAGAAACCATTTTAGGGCTGGGGATTTAGCTCAGTGGCACTGCACCTGCCTTGAAAGCTCAAGGTCCTGAGTTCAATCCCTGGTACCACCAAAAAAAAGAGAGCGAGAAACCATTTTAACTCTTTCAGTATGTGCCATCTGGTGTCCCTAAAAGATATATGATTAACCACATAATGAAAAATTTATTTTCCCTTGAACTCTAAAACTAGAAACATGACTCTATCCCTCTGCTTTCTGCCCCTCCTCCCCTCCGCCATGTCTCTGTTGTACCAGATTTCTCTGTTACCACTCGGCAGTTGGTTTCAGCTCAAAAAACTACTTATTTCTACAATGTGGGGTATGTTTAATTAAGAAATTTCATCATTAATACAAATAATATCTACAACATACTCTGTTTGCCATATTTTTATGCATTATCTCATTTAATTCTTAAATGACAACTCAGTTAAAATTGTATTATTTCATAGCAATCCTTGGGCATAGGGAATATCATTCTTCTTCTAATTCCTCTAAGGAGTTGGGATCTTATAACCTCCGTATGATTTACCCAAGGTCACACAGCTCATAAGCAGCAGTGTGAGATTTGAGCCTAGGTATCTCTTAATTTGGGATTTCACAGCTATACTATACAGTTTCTGTCACTACAGATGGTGGCAGATGGACTTCATGCAAGATATTTTCAGTTTCCATTTTAAATCCCTCACGGACAAAACTACAAACTGGGATAACAAAAGGCTTAATTCATCCACTTCCTCATCTATACACCTAACTTGAGATTATGGAAAGGTTTTCTAATGTCAGCCTTTTCTGTCCATAGTTTAAAAATTAGATCAAAGTTGAGTAATTGCCAATTTATGGTCAATGTGAACAACCAATTCAAATATCAAACTAAAACTAAAATCATTTTCACACAATAAAAATTAAATAAGAATTGCAGAGAGTCCACTCAAAGAGGATGGGACTGTTTTCTAAACATCTGCATCAGACAGCGTGGCCTGAGATTTAAAGGTAACCAGAAGCACAGGGACCATTGCTCTGTAGGAAGGGTAAATACCATATGGTTTCTCTTATATGAAAAACCCAAAGTCTAAGAAATTTAAAGAGTAAAATAAAAGGAAACGGGGTAGATCTTTTGCAGATGGGAAGGGGATCTAGGGCCAGAGGGAGGATGGAAGGTGGAAGGGAAAGGGGAAATAATAAGGACTAAGATGTGATGTGTATGTGTACCCACTCCCCAAAATGAATGTATTCATTACATAGTACAACCATGTACTGATAAACATGAATAATAAAAAAAGAAATCACTGCTGTGTGACAGCTGGCAGTCTGGTGGCTCTTCCATCCCAGTGCAGAGGGGGAAGGGACCCTCTCAAGAACGTGTAAACAAAATAAAGAGCTCTCTGGTAAGGTTCTAGTAGATCCGTGCCAGCCCTTTGTATTCTCTCCCTAGGGTCATTTCACTTACCGTGATTCATCCCAATCCTTAAAATAGGGGCATTTATAGGGAACGGCGGGCACAAAGTACCACACTTCTAAACTGCCAGCCTTAATATGGAGAAGAACTCCTTTCCAGAGGACCACACCGTGAGGTAGAAAACTGCAGAGGTCAGAGCTCTGCCTGCATTGTTTATTTGAAAATTCCTAACCCTAACTTTGCTCTAACAGAGCAAACACTGGCCTTAGGAAACTAAATTGAGGTCGGCGTTGGAGTCGGCGTCAGCGTCGGCCTCGGCGTCCGGGTCCCCATCCTTGTCCCTGCCTGCTCTCCCGAGTACACGGCTGCTGTGGGTGACCGGATCTCCTACGCCTTCAGGCCGTCCACGACAACCAGATCCTCATCGTCATTGGCGAGACCGGGTCCGGGAAGACCACACAGATATTGTGGCCCAGTACCTGGCCGAGGCTGGCTACACACCCCGGGGCAAGATGGGCTTCACCCAGCCCCGGCGCCTGGCCTCCATGTCCATGGCCAAGCGGGTGTCCGAGGAGTTCGGCTGCTGCCTGGGGCAGGAGGTGGGCTACACCATCCGTTTTGGGGACTGTACCAGCCCCGAGACCGTCATCAAGTACATGATGGATGGCATGCTACTGCGCGAGTGCCTGATCGACCCCGACCTGACACAGTATGCCATCATCATGCTGGACGAGGCGCACAAACGGACGATCCACACTGACGTGCTCTTCGGGCTGCTGAAGAAGGTGACATCCTGGTCTTCCTGACCGGGCAGGAAGAGATCGACACGGACTGCAAGATCCTGTACGAGAGGATGAAGTCACTGGGCCGCGACGTCCCCGAGCTGATCATCCTGCTCTTGTACTCCGCCCTGCCCAGCGAGATGCAGACCCGCATCTTCGACCCGGCCCCGCCGGGCATCTGGAAGGTCGTGATTGCCACCAACATCACGGAGACCTCGCTGACCATTGACAGCATCTACTACGTGGCGGACCCCGGCTTCGTGAAGCAGAAGGTCTACAACTCCAAGACGGGAATCAACCAGCTGGTGGTGACGCCCATCTCCCAGGGCCGACGGCATTGGTTATGAAGAGGAAGGTGGCCCAGAAGCTTGCTGCTCAGAAAGCTTTGACAGGCGTGTTCCTGAAAGTGTGCATCATGGCTCTGGGGTGGAACTCAGGACCTTGTGCTTGTGAGGCAGGTGCAGCTCAACTGAGCTACATGGCCAGCCTTGCAGTGCTTTCTCTGAAGCTTTGCTCATTGTATCCCAGGGCGTTGTGGTTCTTGGAGAATAAAAATTGCCCCTGCCTTGTGATCTGAAGTATCTACTGGTCCCATGGTCTCCGTCCCGGGCTCGAACTCCCTTTGAAACTGTGAAGTCATCACAGTGGGGATGTCTATGAAGCCCGAATCTGATGGAGAGGAGTGAGTTCTGAAACATGGAACCCTTACGGAGTTCAGAGCAAATGGCAACACTGTGGAAGAAATCGCCTTCAGATGTGCTCTCCTGCCTCCACCCCACCTGGTCTTG
>NW_004624742.1:10680246-10763132 GCF_000247695.1 Heterocephalus glaber | reverse complement strand
GCTGAGGCTTTCAAATCCAGAGGCATTTAGGAGGTGTCTGGCCTCTGGCTGCATGGAGTAGGGCCTGTGTCCTTTAAGTCACACTTCTCAAGGGGTATCTTTCCAGCCCACTACCTGACCACAGTTGTCTCCCATGGTTGTCTCTCCCGCAATCACTGTGGGAGAGTAACACTAGGAACCCTGAAGTGAAGCCATCCCATGGCTGCTCTGAGTCCCAGGTTCAAACAATCCACCCCTACGCAAGAATGGCACCTGACCAAGCACTCTCTCCAGGGATATGGTGGGTACCTGTTGTCTGTGAGAGCACAATTCTGTGCTGTTGTTGCAAATCACAGCAACCACCAGTCTGTTCCACCACCAGATTTCTCCCCAGGGCCCCTTGGAGTCCCCAGCATTCATTTTGTCTCTGTAGGTTCAGTCTCCCTTTCCCACAGGCCATGAGCTGAGAGCCAGGGAGAAAGTCTAGTATGTTTCTTCCCTTCTGCATGTCTGTTCAGTTTCTATGTAGCTGTTAATTTTCTTGTCAGTAGACCCTTCCCAGTTTCTATGGATATCTCTCTCTCTCTCTCTCTCTCTCTCTCTGTCTCTCTCTTTCTCCCTCTCTCCCTCTCCTTCTCTCCCTCTTCTTCCCCTAGTTGTTATTATTTTCCAGTATCTGGATTCCAAATCTTATTGAGGCTGAGTTGCTCCTGCTCACTATGGTGCCATTTTCTCTGCTATTTACTTCTTTTGGTAAGCTTTTAATACCTGTAATTTCTACCAATCTATTCTATTTCCAATGCTATAGATGGAGATAACAAATCGTGATGACTTCCATCCCCAATTTCTGTTGTTTCCATTGTTCCTGTGAGTAACACAAATGACTTTCATTTCATTCTACTCTAAAAATAAAGTAAAAACAGTAGCCTTTGCTATCATCCAATAGAGTCTGAGAAGGGTTCCAAAGTAGACATAGAGAAGCTAAATCAGTGATAATGAACCTTTTAGAGCATTCAGTGCTAACAAACAGCTGGTTGTGGCATACGTGCCATAAGTTCATCACCACTGACCTGAACCCACCCCACCTGCAGAATAAGTTGAAGATTTACTGATATCCATTGCAGAAAAAGACTTTCAGAGCCAGGAATGGTGGTACACGCCTGTAATCCCAGCACTCGAGAGGCTGAGGCAGAAGGATCACTGTGAGTTAAAGACCAGCCTGGGCTACATAGCAAAACTCTCTCAAAAAAAAAAAGGAAAAGAATTTTCAGCAGACACATAAAGGAATTTATTAGGCAGAAATTTTGAAGTGCACACTCAAATAAATACAGTGCAGGTTGGGCCCAGGGATGTAGCTCAGTGGTGCCAGGCCTGCCTGGCAAGTACCTGGTACCACAAAAAACAAAACAAAACAAAACAATACAGGTCCTCCAAAGAAAAAGGAGCACCACAGTGTGGGGCAGGATATGTTTTTGGGGAATGTAAATCTATAGAAAGAGGTGTTGAAAGGTGGTGGTCCTCTTCTATAGAGGAAGAGAGTGATGCCCCATCCAAAGGTGATAGCTATTGCAGTGCTAAGTCCTATTTACAAGTAAAAAGGAATGGCCAAAGTCCATTTGCAGGCAAAAGGGAGTGGTCCAGGCTGAGGGACCTTAGGAACTTTTTCATTGAGTTTGTGTTCTGACCCTGCAGTTTTTATTAAAAACAATTTTAAATTATGATTTTCCTTGTCTCCTTTTTACCTATCTTTATTTCTTCTAAGCTACCTCATTGCCACTATCCCAAAATGTGGGGTGTGTGTGTGTGTGTGTGTGTGTGTGTGTGTGTGTGTGTGTGTAGCTACAATTTAAACAGAAGTAATCATGGGTCATGCTAAAGGCTTCATCTTGAATTTTACCTCTGAGGGAGGTACTTTTGTTCCACATAGAAGTTATGAAACCTGAGGCTCAGCAGACTCTGATTTTCTTAAGGTCACATAGCTAGAAAGAGAGCATTCTAGGGCTCTGACCCAGGCCTGCATGATTCTCAAACCATGCTGTTAACCCCTCCACATCCTCATGCCTCATTTCCCACAGGCAGTAGCCACCAGTGCCTTCAGATGAATGACAATAAGAAAGGTTGAAGATAAATGGAAATATAACAGATAGAAGAAGTTGACAGCACACGTAAGATCAGAGAGTGTAGGAAAGCATTACCCAGATGTAAAACTATAAAATTACTTTCTGAATATTAAGTCTTGTACAAATAGTCTTGTGACACCAGTGACTGATAGAAAACACATTTACATGGAGAACAGGCAGAGAGTTAATAATCTGAAATTTAAAGAGGCTGTTTTTCTGACAGCTCAGAATTGTTTTATAAATTTTTAAGAAATGTTAATAGGTATCTGACATGAACAATGAAAGGGAAAGTAGTATTACAAAATGAATTAAAGCTTTAAAATGTCTCTATACAGTTATGAATAGAAGCAAAACTGCTAAAACTGGAAGAATGAACTGGGAAATTGTCACTTCGAATAAGAAAAGGAAAGAACTGAAATCGATCCCTCCCCAAATAAAACACTCTTAACTGGAATGGGTATGGATAGCAGGGAGTTTAAACTTCAGGAAGAGGCATTGAGAAGCAATGTAGCTGAACCTCATAGCAAGAACTGCAGCTTGTGCAGAGGAGAGCTGGCAGCCACAACCATCAGCCTTTCTCTTTCCCAAAGTGTAGTTTCTATTCACTGCTTCCCACAGGCATGATGGCCCCTTCATCATGTATTTAATACTGTTTTCCAAAATTACCACCACTTAAATGGAGTGCTCTTAAAATCATAGTTCTTAACTGAAAAGTACTCATAATGGTACATACTTGATGATATCTTCACCATCAGAGAACAGAGAATGAAGTGAGCTTGGAAAATTATATAACACAGAGTATCCATTTTCTTTGTCTGTAGTTAACCTTACAGTGTAAGATAACACCGACACCATGAACTTCATTCTGTCATTAGAACAGAACTAAAATCCCAAGAATCCAGGCTTCACAGAAAAATATCTTGGAGTGGTGTACTCCCCACATTCGGAAGACACACGGGCGTTCATCCACAGCTTTGAACTTATTGGGAGGAACACGAAAGTTGCAGATATTCATTAAATACTATTATTTTCTTTCCTCAAATGGTTATTCTTCACAGACATGGATTTAATCAAATGTTTGATGGAAAAGAACATTGAGGTGTTACAGAACTGACAATCTGAAAGAGTCTCGGGAAATGTAAGGTATGAGAAATAAATGCCATGGTGATTGGCTGGGAAGGTGTTGGAAACTCTCAAATTGATATATTTTATTGTTCCCTCCCAGATGTCTTTCCGAAATTAAAGCTTGTTCAATTTTAGGTGGATGGTTTTGTCACTGGACAGGGTCCATGGAGATCTCCCAAAGAGGTGATGGAGACTTCAACATGGCCAGATAGGTTCTTAATTCTTATCACAGAAAAAAATTTCAGTGTCTATCAATGAGAGGCACTCATCAAGCAAAGGACAAAACTAGGATTTATGATTACCTGAGGTGGGCTAGAGTCTGGTTGATCATGATCTCAGTTCTGGTTTTGCATGATGGCCCTGGGAAAAGTCTTTATTGCTCAAAGGGAATATTTTGCCTCCATGAGATGATTCAGTTGGGTCATCTCAGTCTTGTAAGGCTCTGCTGGCATTCAAGGTGACTCCAGATTTAGGGCAAAAACTGAAGACTTGTGGGTGCTCATTGGTAATTTAACATCACTATAAATCTTTTGTATTGGTGTCCTCAGTCTTAAATGGAATGAGATAGCTTATGTACATTTAGGGCCAATCGATTTTGTATTGCCAGCTTTGTAGAAAGACTCTCTAGAACTGATTAACATACTTATATGCAGAGCCCAGCAAGGATCTGACCAGAAGATTCAAGGTAACAATGGAGACTGATACAAAATGAAGGTCAAGCTTTGTTCTACTCTTAGTTAATGGACCATAGTTATGGTTTGTATCTAGACATCCCTGCAAAGCCTCATGTGGTGGGTGAATCTAGAGTGTATGATGCTAGGATTAAGGGTGTGTGATTACTAAGCCACTACACATGAGTGATTGGTTTGGCGCTGCCCTAATCCCAGTAGTCTGAATAGGACAAAAGGAACAGAAAGACTCTGTTAAGGTTTCTTGCTGCTTATGCTTCTATGTGGGTGCCATAACTGTTTCTTTCTCCTCTGGAAGCCCTGTCTGCCACACCACACTGCCTTGGAGCCAGCTGATTATGGACTAAAACCTCTACAAACTGTAAGCCAAATAAACCATTCTCCCTTTAACTTTAGGTGTCAGATATTTTGTCTCAGCAATGAGAAAAAAGTAACAAACAGACCCACTATAGGTCCAAGTGAAGAGTCACTGTTTCATTAGTAAAAGCGAGTTTTAAATCCACAGCTGCCTCAGAAGAAAACAAATACTATGTTTTCAATAAGTAAAATGGGCCCTGGAGTTTATTTGCCCTCTGTCTCTATGGTGGTCCCTGACTACATCATTTTGTTATCAAATTTGGGGGTGCTGGTGTTTCCTTCTGGGCGTGGTTTGTAGTTCCTTTCTGAACCGAGCAAAGAATTGGTCAAGACAAGCACAAGCACAAGATAATAACAAAGTTTTATTAAAGGGAAGAAAAAAAAAAACAGGCTCTGCGGAGCAAGTTTGGACCAAGTAAAAGTAAGAAAAGAAGTACCTCCTACACCATGAGGGTGGCCACTATGCAAGAGAGAACGGAGTGGCAAAAATTCGATGTGAACTGTCCTTGTTGTGTCAGCGCCTCCTCAGGCTGATGTCAGGTGTAGGCCATCCTATTGAAAATCTGGCTGAGTTCTCACGAGAAGTCCACATGCAGGGCTTTGGGAACTCTTCTGCGTATGTGTTCGTGCCTTCTTTCTCAGCCAGTTTTAACCACATCTTACCTTCCCATCTCAATTTTAACAAATTATGACCAGTCTGTACACTATCAGGCCATTAACAATGAAGACACATAAATAGCAGCTTTGTTTGCCCCACTAAAAATATTATCCAGAACCCTAAATAATAGAGGACACTGAAGGGAATTGATCTGGTGCTCTGCAAGAGGAGGTACTTGGAACCCTGACCACATCTTATCTTGTGTGCTGAGGTAAGAAAGAGACAAGAAAATAATAATAATTTATAAGTTATAAATTTATAAAGTATGCTTTTAAGAAGATTATGCTTTCAAAACATGATCAAAGTTAACCAAGGTTATCCATATCTATACTCCCTAGGTTTGTTTAATGCTTCTTTTCTTCCAGGCCCACCACACCCAAAACCTCTTAAGGATATTTTAAGTTTATAAATTACCTTGGCTGATAAGGTAAAAAGGGTAGAAACCTAATACTAAGAGAAACAGATACATCATGAGGTAGGACAGAAGTAATAAAGATATGCAGAAAGGGGACAAGTAAAATCATAACTAAAAATCGTACTGGAAAGAAGACTGCAACGTCCAGGACATAGTCAAATTACCCAAGTCTCTTTAGATCAGCATGCCCTTGTAATTTAGGCTCCTCCTCTTCCAGATGCATCATACCCAAATTTCTTAAGGATACTCTAAGTTCATAAATTGGTTTACTTGAAAAAGTAAAAGCAGGAACTCCATAACATAAAGCAGCAACTGTGGGACTGCATAACCTTTGCCCCTTTTTCTCCAGCCCCATTGTGATTAAAATGTGAGTTAATGGATGGAGATGTTTGTTAGTCTAGAGATGCTAGATAGGGATCTGTAACCGACCTAGGGTACCAGAGTAAACTACTCAACTCTTTGTTTATCCAGAACTGATATTCCAGGCACCACAATTGTTAGAACAAGCTGCAGATAGATGTCTGCTAACCATCAATATGTGACAGTGGACCACTAACATTTGTCCCCTTTTCTTTGATATGTTAACTTCCCCCTCAACCCCCTATAAAAACAGCCTCGGATTCTGAGCCAGTTGCCTCTCTAAGCTCTTTTGCTTCGGGAGTGCCGTCTGGCCAGACTAATAAAGGTCTGTTTCCCAACTTGGCCGGTGTGTTCCTTCCCAGGTGGTCTTCGCTGTAGTCAGCTCCTTGGAGCGTTTGGTAAGGCTCTTGGTCTTACATTCTGAAGGCACCGCTGGGATTCCTGGGTGTGCTTCACTAGTCAGCTCCTCGGAGCGTTTGGTAAGGCCCTCGATCTTACACAACAAATGCTTAAATTACCCATCTTTAGGAAAAACTGAGCTATCACCTGGGTCACCTTTTCCATAGGTTTCCACCCCCCTCAAGAGAAACATAAACATTCTGTGATCCAGAAAATAACATATCTCATTTCTTGAACACCTTTACCCAACTCTCGAGTGTGTACTTTTAAAATTCTGCCTAACAGACCTTTTTATGCTTCTTTCTGCCTGAAAGTTGTTTCTCGATGAAGGGAGTCAGTGCATCTGCAACTTATTCTACAGGCAGGATGGGTTTAGTTAGGTTTCTTACCTCTACCTTAGAAAGCTCCTCAAACCTTGACTGGAGACATTTCTCTTGTCAAGTCAGCCAAAAAGTGAAAAAAAGGCATCCGGACCACGACTTCAGTAAGCCTAGTCAAAGGCTTTTTATTTTTTCTCTCCCACTTTCTCTAACATTTTGCCCTCTGAAGCATAGCATAATTTCCTCTCTCTCTCTCTCTCTCTCTCTCTCTCTCTCTCTCCCTCTCCCCAGACCTCTGCAGTCTTAGGGTTTTTTCTTTTTCAGCAGTTACAGGCTTCCAAGTCCCTAGAAAAATGAGTGCTTGCATTTGTATGAGTGCATACAAAAGCACCAAAGACAAGAGGCAATGGCTTCCTCTTACAGGAATGGGAAGATGTGCTGAGAGGTATATTCTATGACAGGTAATAGCCTCATAATGTATTCCCTAGGTCAAGATATTCCATTCCTAGCCAGAGGGTCAGATAGAACTCAAATCTGCTCACCAGGGAGACACAAATAAGGATAGACCCACTCAGTGTCTCAAGCGAAGTTTCTCATGTAGCTGGCATGGGAAACCTAATCCTGAAACATAATGGAGAGAACCAACCCTGGAATGACACTCCAAGGAAGAAGTAATCTCCTTACAGTTATGAACATCTTTGGGTCCTAAACACTTTAGGTAAAAGGAAATCCTCTAAACTGCTCTTTTCATTCCCTCTCTCTCTCTCTCTGTCTCTCTCTCTCTCTCTCTCTCTCTCTCTCTCTCTCTCTCTCTCTCCTCTGTCTCTCTCTCTGTCTCTCTCTCTCTCACTTCTCTCTCAAAACTAAAGGGCATAAACTTAGTCTGCCTCCTGCCATGGGTCCCCTTTTTGTATGGCTGGGAACATGCCCTAAGCCATGTAGATTCAAGTGCTCATTCAGGTGTTAGTCCATGCTATCCTTGAAACCTGGTTGAGTTTATGGACTCACACTAAGAAGGAGCCCTCTGGATTTTGGGGTTTTTTCCTTTCCTCCACTCTCCCCTAAAAACCCTGTTCCCCTTCTTATCCTTTGCTCACTCCCATTCTGATATTTTCATTTGTTGGAGAACTCAAATCCTTTAACTTTTCTTCAGATGGCAGTTAACAGGGACAGCCAGGGAGCTGGAGGGTGGAGGGGGTCAGTAGGAGCTGGGGAGCTTGGGAAGTTTTTTCATGGCTCCGGGGTAGTTGTTAGGCCTGGGTGGGGTGGGGATGTGCGCTCCCACAGTGTGCCTCCCGTGCACTAGTGCTGATCCAGCAAGCAGAAGAAAATGAAATTGTTCCCAGGCCACTAGGTAGACTAAGGTCCAAATTCCTGTCAGTTTCCCTTCTCTCTAGCCAGTGTTGTGCAGGAGGTGGAAGGGGAAGCCCGTGTTCTCTGGGTTTTCCCCTGGTGCACTGGGAAAGAAAAATGAATCATGACTTAGTGGTTTGGTGTGGTTGGTTGGAATTCTGCCATTTTCTTCTCCTCCTCAGCTAGCAGCTCCAAGCTGTGGCTGGAAGGGCAGAGGGGACCAACATCCCCCTCCATTGGACCACACCTTCAAAATGTGTGCCATCAGGGCTTTGCCCACAGGAACCCTGGGAAAGGTTCCATTTCAGCCCTTTACAGCTGTCTGCAGCATGTCTTCTACAACCTCCCTGGGTCCTAGAGCTGTCTGCTCTGGTGCTGCTGGTAGTACTATTTCCAGGTTATTGTGCACAATGAACAAAGAATTGAACATAGAATGAGACAGTAAGGAAAAAGCAGCATAGTTTTAATCAGGCGACAGTACACTCCGTGAGTGGGCTCCTGCCAGTGGAAATGTCACAAGTGCTTGAGGGCATTGGGTTTAAGAATTTAGGATGTTGTGCCCAGTCTAAGGCACCTCCCTTTGGGTCTTTCAGAACATGATTGACAAGATGACTGACAGGCTGCTGAGTCCTGTCAGCTGCGTCTATTGTGCATGTTCTTTCTCATAATTCACTTTGCTATATTGGATGTATGAGATCCAGTCCATATGCATGAACTGTCAATGAGCTCCAAGGGAAGAAAGGTTACTGCAGGTCATGCAGGAGGACCTGGCACACATCCATCTGGGCCCTGCTCTTCTCCTGTAAAATGGGCCATCATTTCACTTGTAAAATGAGCTATTATTTTTCCACGTGTGGGTAGGCCATCACTTTTCTCCATGAACAAGCGCAAACTTTCTGTAGATTCACAAATTCCACAGATTTCCACTGCCAAAACCACAAATATCTCCATCTCCAAAATATACTGTGCCTCTCTCTGGAGGACCTGTACTCTATTTTTTTAAGTGTGTACTTTTAGATTCTGCCTAGTAAACCTCTTTACTTTTCAAGGATGGAAGTCAGCAAACCTGCAACCTGTCCTGTGGGTGAGGTGAGTCAAGGTTTCTCATCTCTGCCTTAGGGATCTCCCTGGACCCTGTCTGGTGACACTTCCATGCTCCAAGATCTCTGGAGCATCTGAAAATCATATCATACATCAAAATGCAATTAAAGGCTATCTATGGCTGGTGAGATTACAAGTGATTTTTATTTCTGTCATACTTTCTTTAAAATTTCCACAAAAGTATATTTTTATGAAGGGAAAAATGAGCATTTAATTTTTAAGACACACATAAGGAGGCTCAAAAAATATATAGAATTGGGCCAGGGATTTAGCTCAGTGATTCTGCCACCTGCCTTGCAAGCTCAAGGTCCTGAGTTTGATCCCTGGTACCAATATATATATACATATAATTTGTTCTTCTTACTCTTATTGAAAACAAATAAGTGATAAAATAAAAGACTAATTTTGATCATTTGAGGGCCACTTGGGAACAGAAGATTTCAGAAGAGAAAAATTTGGCATTTTTGTGTTTAAAGACCCATGTTTTCATTTGCTTCGTCCGGAGAGGTAGGTGGTAAATAGATGACATGTAATTTAACTATGCCCTACAAGCCCTACATCAGCTTCAGCAGATGCGGTGGCCAAGCAGGCTTTCTTGATGTTTAAAATCCAAGAATCTGACTCACTTTGAAACCTCGGGGGCTCCTGATATTTAGCCTTTTGGCCACTGAGTGCTATCCCTCTTGGGAATGTGGTGTAAACTGCCTGCCACATTTTCTACCTGAAGCCTGTTCAGCCCTTTCTTTTGCTGAGATGCCATTACTGTCTTTTAGACACTGACTCTCTGCCAGACCCTGTTGTTTAATGAAAACTAACTACGAGTACTGTTTTCTGGGCTGGTTTCCCTCCATCTGGATTTCCCATCAGGCTACAGCCAGACCACATCTATCACTTACTATCATCTATCAGTTGACAGTGAGTTCAAAGAGTCAAGAGTGTTTTGGGCCCATCCCAAAGCAAACAACTTTGGTGTTATCAAAGTACTCACTCTGCAAAATGGATGGTCCTGGAGGGCATTACGTTAAGTGATGTTAAGTGAAATAACCCAGGCACAAAACAACAAGTACTTCATCATCTCTCTCATTTGTGGAAGCTAAAAAAAAGTTGCTTTCATTGATGGAAAGAGTAAAGTAGTGGTCACTAGATGCTAGAAGGGGTAAGTGGGAGTGGAGAGAAGGGAGAGAGGGGTTGGGTAATGGTACAAAATAAGTAGGAAGAACAGGTTTGTATTACATAGCCAGTAGGGTAACTATAGTTTCTGATAATTTATTATATATATTTTTAAATTTTCCTCATCAATAGTATTTATTATTCATGTGAAGAGCTTTATAAAAATGGTATCGCTCAATTTGCTTAGCACATGCTCATTTACAGCTAATTTTGAATAGCACACTGTTACATAATTTAAGTGACTCGTGTTCCTTGGAGAGCGATACTCCTTTAAAAGTGTAGGATATTTGGAAAATTAATGAACAGGAAGAACTTTTTACATATTTGGAATTCTAGCAACCTCTGTTTACTAAAACTCTGCTGATTTTGTTTTATATCTGGTTTTTTTTATGTAATCATTACTGTTGAGATCAGAAAATTCCCTAAGATGATCAAAAGTAATCAGCTGACATATACATTTTATAAAGAACTAAAAGGGAGGAGTTTGAAGGGTTCCAACACAAGGAAATGATAAAAATATTTGAGGAGATGGAAATGCTAATTATCCAGATTTGATCATTACACATTGTATACATATATTAAATTATCTCCCTGCTCTCCCATAGATATGTAAATTGTGTGTCAGTTAAAAATGTTAACAATTTTTACAATTTCTGAATGACCAAAAAGGAAAAAAAATTCTCACTTTGAAGTCCAGCAGTGAGCCAAACTCTCTGCTCTGCCATTTACCTGCTGCATAACTTCCACCAGATTAATCTCCTTAAGACTCAGGTTTTTTCATTTCTAAAATGAGGATAATAAAACCTGCTTGACAGAGAGTTGTTGCACACCTTGATGTAATGATTAAATGAGATATCATGTATGTTGAACACAGCACAACACCAGACATCTTGAAAGCTCTAAACAATAGCTATAATTATTATTACATGCTTGATATTTAAATTCTGGAGCAAAGGAAGTGGTGACCATGGGGTAGAAAAGAGCCCTGGACCAATCTAGGATACCTCAGTTCCATTTGCTCAGCTTTTGTGTTGTGAAAGGAAGGTATCATGCCTCCAGAGTCCCAGCAAGACCTACATGGTACACTCCAAAGGTGTATTAAAGAATTTAATGAAAGGATTTTTTACAAAGGGGCGATGTCTTAGTTAGATTTTCGTTGCTGTGACAAAATACCTGAGAAAAGCAATTTATAAGAAGAAAAGGTTCATTTTGGCTCACAGTTTCAGAGGTTTCAGTCCATGGTTTCTTGGCCTCATTGCTTTGAGCCTGTGGTAATGAAGCACATCACAGCAGGGAGCACATGGTGGAGCAAAACTGTTCACCTTGTGGTGGCTGGGAAGCAAGAAAGAGATGGAAAGGAGCCAGAGTCTCAATATCCCCTTCTAGGCTTCACCTTCAATGACTTAACTTCCTTCAGTTAGGCCCTACATTTTAAAGTTTCTGCTGGCTCCATTAGTGTCACAGACTGTCAATCATGCCTGTTAGTATGCCGGTCTTTGGGGGATATTTAATACCCAAACCATGCCAGGCATTGTGATGTAGTCTTGTAATCTCAACACTCTGGGAGCCTGAGGCAGGAGGATTGCAAATTTGCATCCAGCCTGGGCAAGTTAGCAAATTAGTGAGAACCTGTCTCAAAACAAAAAACAAATAAAAAGGCTGGGGATGTAGCATAGTGTGAAGGCCCTGGGTTCAGTCTCCATTAGCACAAAATAGAGACGCATTCAAGGGCTCACAATAGTAGGGAGCCATTACCACCAACCACTCCTGCCATTGGGGATGGTGTTACCAGAATCTGGGGACAGCTGGAGCTCTGGAAGAGAAGCCAGTCCACAGGACCTGGGGTTGTAGAAAACTTCAGGGACTACCAAAATCCCAAACTTGCAGAAAGGAGCAGTGCAGCACATTTCAGGCTCCTCTGTCTTGCTGACTGCTAATCTCCTACTATTAATGTCTTGCTTGCTAAATCCAGCAAGAAGTCATAGCACAAGAAAGAAATGTGTTGCGCATAGCATGACCAGGAATAATGGAAAATAAGTGTAGAAAAGCAAACAGAAAGTAATAAGCCCAGCAGGCCTATAATTCCGAAAGTCTTAGAAAGTCCTCCTCTCCACTGCCCAGGTCTACCTCTCTTGGAGAAGTGTTTGAAGCAGGTACAGTTGTTCAGCGGTAGGTGTTCTGACTCCTTCCAGGTAAAGTGGGAGTCCAAACTGCTGGTCTAGGTTGGAAACTGGGGACTCCTAGGGGACTCTATGATTCTGAGAATGATCTGAAAAGCAGCTTCAAAGAAGCAAAACCTGAGCTGCAAGCCAAGCAGATGGTCCAACACAGGTGTCAGGCTGAAGAAGCTGAATAGAGTCAGAGCTCTGGGGAAAGGGAGACCGTGCAGGTGACTGGACTGACCAGGAGGGGGTTTGGAAGGGAAGTGTTAGACTGGGACCTGGGACTTTCTGATACTGAAATGCATTCTTCAAGGGTCCTTTAGGGCCCCTATAGTTCAGGAATAGGACAGCATGTGATTCTTTTGCTCACTCATGTATTCGTTCATTCAACAAGTATATATTGAATGCCTTATCTGTGGTAGGCAGGGTAGCTGAACAATGAGGGAGACAAACTTGTCCTGAAGGAGCTCAACCAGACGAGCCCTCTAGCATGGTCAAGAGCCAATCACAGCACAGTATTGTGATAAGTGGTTTTGAGGGCTCACAGAAAAGGGAGGCCCATCCTAGACTAGGTGGACAGGGAGAGCTTCCCAGGGAGGGGACCTTACCCTGGCTCTGGAAGCTAAATTAGCCAGAGAGGGAAGTGGGAGGGAGAGAGGTGAGGACAGCTGGAAGATGACTTCAGGTATTTAGCAAACTTCAGGTAGAGTAGTTCAGTATGGATGGATGGGAAGTGATGAGGCTGGAGCAGTAGGCAGAAGCAGAGCTTAACAGGCCTTGTTTGTCAGACAGAAACACTGGAGACTGGACAATCAAGAAAAGTTGTAGGGGGCTGGGGATTTAGCTCAGTGGTTCCGCCACCTGCCTTGTAAGTGCAATGACCCCAGTTCAATCCCTAGTACCAAAAGAAAAAAAGATCAGATTTGAATTTTACAGAGATAATTCTGTCTTTGTTGTGAAGAGCCTATCAGGGAAGGTGGGCACACCAAGGGGGGAAGGAACCACTAATAGAGAAATGATGATGTTCAGGCAGATCTGAACCAGCTTGCACAAGTGGACCTGAGCTGGCTGCCCTGAACACATTTAGCAGGAGAGCTAGCAGGACTGCATGGCTGTCAGGATGTCCAGGGAGACAAAGGGGGCAACGCTAGCTTGCTCATTGGGTGGCTGCTAATGCCAGTCGCTGAGATTCAAGCCACAGACAAGTGAGGCACAGCTGGGCACAGGGCAGTGCAGGGAATGATTCTGCAAAGATTCATCTCTCTTTTTGTCAAGAGAGCATGAGTCATAAGACTGTAATAAATTGTTAAACAGATTACACTTTATGTAAGTGCCTATAGGGTCTGGACAGAGGGAGATTTTCTGGTGTTATGAGATTTAAAAACACTGAATTAAATAAAGCTAAATGGTTTTTGTTACTTTAGAACATCTCAGAGCTCTTAAGTGCCTACCGTCCTTTATGCTAAACTGGTATATATTCTGCAGTATTTATTAAATCTGTTTGACCCTCAACTGCAGCAGCAGCAGCAGTAGCACACTCATCTACTTAATATTTCCTGTAAAAATGAGTCTTAAAATGGTCTTACTCTAAGCATGACTCACATACCAACCCATGGATTGTCCACAAATTAACAATCCACGATGAAATAAGTACAGAAACTAAGACTGTAGAAAAACTTAATAACAATTTTGTATCTTTGAATTTAATAATGAAAATATTTGGACTGGGCATGGTGGCACACACCTGTAATCCCAACACTTGGGAGGTGGAGGTAGGAGGAGCACCATGAGTTCGAGGCCATTTGGGCTACAAAGCAAGACCTGGTCTCAAAAAAACAATAAATAAATAAATATTTGGGCTTGTATTTTGTATATCTACTTTTTAATCTCATTTTTCTAGTGATTTAGTTTTATTGTGTTTTACAAAGGTATCATAGTTAAAGGATTCATAGTTAAGAAAAAGAAAGCCCTAAAGCCAGTCCCTGACTACAGGGAGTTTGAGAGATACCACCTCAGAAGACACCATGAAAACATGTTAGCTCACAGCTCTCAAACTCAATCACCCAACATCTGAAGAGTTTTTTAAAAATATACAGATCCCAAGGCCCGTTCCAGGAGATCATGATGTGATTCATCTGGAAAGCAGCCTGACACGGGGATCCATGAGAGATCCGTGGGTGTCTCTGATGCGTGCCAACGTTGAGAACCACCGTGTCTGCAGGGAGAGCTTAAATTACTGGGTGTTTTGGGTTTTACCCTAACACACCTGTGTGGGGATCAAGGGTGTGCAGAGGAGTCACTAGGACTCTCTTAGTGTGTTGGGGTAGGGAGAGACTGGGGGTGTTGAGTTGGTGAGTGAGGTAGAGTCAGGGGACATTCTGGGCCTCACCACAGGAACCAATTGGAGGCCAAGAGGTTTTGGCCACGAAAGCAACCTATTAGGTCCTGCTCCAGCCCCCTTCCTGTACCTGCCCAGTGCTGTAACCCTGGGGAGGCAGCAGCGCTCACACTTCTTCTCTACTGAACCAACGTGATGCCTGAGAGGCAGGTTTTCTGAGCAAGGGAAAAAGTCTGGCTCTTTGTGCCTGAAGTTGTAGCCCTTTGTGCTGAGCAGCCACTTTCAGTCCTCGTGGCAGCTGTGTTTCAGCATGTTCCATCACTTCCTAATGTGTCCTCTGAAAGAGTCCAGCTGTTTATTTCCATCAGCCCCTGAAAAGGATGCCTTTTATTTTCGCAAAGCACAAATGCATTAGGACTTGATGTCTACCAGGAAAAAAGAGAGGGAAGAAGGGACCCAGTAAAGATTGGCTTTGACGTTTGTTGGCAGAAGTTGGGGGCAAAAAATTACAGCTATTTTAAAAATGCTTCTAGGAGAACAACGGGACAGGCCTGAAAACACCCATTTTGTGCCTCACTGCTGGGCATGGCAACAGTTATTCCCCACAACAAGCCCTGCAGACTCCACTGTCTAGCTTACTTGGCTGCTAAGGTCTAAATATTTGTGTCCTTCCAAAATGCATATGTTGAAATCTAATCCCCATTGTTGTGGTATGAAGAGGTAGGGCATCTGGAAGGTGAATAGATGTCATGACCTAAAGAGGAAGGACATCTGGAAAGGAATTAAGTGCCCTTATGGAAGAGGCCTGGGGAAGCTTGTTTGTCCCTTCCTTTACATAAGGACACAGGCATGAGGTGCCATCCATGGATCAGAGAGGAAACCTTTATTGGAACATTGAGGACGTCTCAGCCTCCACAACTGTGAGTAATAAATTTCTGTTGCTTGATCCCTAGCACTGCACAAAAATAAATAAATAAAATAAATAATTTTCTGTTGTTTATAAATCACCCAGTCTAAGGCATCTTGTTGTAGCCCTGAGAACTAAAAACAAGGGTTCTAAGACTGTGGCCAATATCACTTCTACCAAATAGTGGAGGACAGTAATGTTTGGAATCATCTTGACGTACAAGTTTGTATTGAAATTCTTACCTTAAAAACATCTTTTAAACAATACCAGACTCCAAAACCAAGGAAACCAAAAGCTCAATAAATAAGAAAATCTTTTTACCCAAGGGCACTCAGCTGTAGAGGTTAAAAAATATTTGGTTTCTGGTAGAAATAGGATGATTTAGGTAATGTAGACATTGTAGTTGTGTTAGTAACTGCTGAGTTTTAATTTTGCCATTGTTGCTTTACACTGTTTAACTGTTAACTTTTTTTTAAAGGTTAAAAACTACTGTTTTAGGCACTGCCTTAGACCCTGAGGGTTCAATACTCAATGAATAAGGCAGAGATGACCATTGTCTTCTTAAAGTTTAAATTTTAGTGATGAACATAGCTATTAAATAATTAGAATAGTGGCTAGAGGTCCATTAAAATGTACATGGTCTTCTCTTTCTTTTCCCTTTCCTTCCTTTCCTTTAAAAGATTCCCTCCTGGCCAGGGATTTAGCTCAGTGGTTTCACCACCTGCTGTGCAAGCACAAGGGCCAGAGTTCGATCCCTGGTACCAAAAATAAATAAATAAATAAATAAAATAAAAAATTCCCTCCTTCCTCTCCTTCTTTCGCTTTACTCCCTCCTTCCTCCCTCCCTCTCTTCTTTCCTCCCTTCCTTCTCTCCTTCTTATCTGCCTTCCTCAAAAATACCATGATGCAGAGCTCGGCAAGGCAGGCAGCCAGAGTGGAGAAGGAATCCAGGGGCAGCCAAGAGAGCGAGGAAGACAGAACAGCTAAGCGAAAGTATTGAGGGTAAACTGGACCCAATCTCCTCACACAGAGGTATAAATATAGAAAGAAGAAATTCTTGGAGGTTGAATTGACATTGGAGGTATTGTCGTGAACTCTTAGATTTCAATATATTCAAATAAATAAAAGTGTGTGTGTGTGCACATACACATATTTCCTAGTTTACTTGACTAAAAGGAACTGGGAGCAGTGAGCGATGCCCAGTGAACAAAGTGCACAGCTACCTCCCAGCCCTTTGCCCCTAGTCTGCCCACTAAAGGAACCTGGGCTCCTTAGAGAAAGAGCTGATTCTATAACTGGGGCAGGGATTGGACCACATATCTTTTTATGACCAAAAGTAAGGAGGTACTCAAGAATGACAAGAACATGTTAAAAGAACACAGGAGCTTACAGGGTCTCCCACTGGCCCAACTGTATGAATCAATCATCAAAATAAATGCCAATAGTAATGGATCATATTTCCCTACTAGACACTGAACTCAGACCTTCACACTGAGCTGTATCACCAGCCTTTGAAAAAAATTTTTTGTTTTTGAGATAGGATCTCACTGAGTTGTACTGCTTAGATTCAAACTTGTGATCCTCCTGCCGCAGCCTCCCAGAGAGCTGGGATTACAAGTGTGAGCTACCGTGCCTACCTGGATCATAATCTATTGAACCAAAAAGGAAACTATGAGTCCACATTGACAAGAATAAATGAATTAATAAATGAGGAAAGGAGAAAGTTCCTCTTTGCAGTAGAAAGATAATAAATGTAGAAAGAATGATAGAATTAGAAAATTATCATTTGACAGTAACAATTATAGTGATAATTAAGCAAAACACATCAGTAGCTGCTATAGCTGCTATAGCTGCTAAAACTCATGTGTGAAAGGGGATAAGTAATAGTAATTTACATAGTCTCAAACTATCTCCACACAAAATATTAAATATTCTATCTCCACAAAAAATAGACCCTCGAAGATATCCACCTCCTATTTCTCCAAATCTGTAAATATGCTGCTTTACAGGACTGGGCTGGTGTGACTAAGCTAACAGTCTTGAAATGGAGAGCATACTCAGGTAAATCTGATGTGATTCCCAGGGTCCCTCTACATGAATGAAGGAAGCAAGAGAATCAGAGAAGGAGATGAGATGGTAGATGCATGAGTCAGAGTCAGAAAAAGACTTGAAGGTGCTATGCTGCTGGTTTTGAAAGTGGAGAAAGAAGACAAGAGCCAAGGAAAACAGGTGGCTCCTAGGAGCGGGAACCATGTTTCACAAGGAAAGAAAGTCTCTCATGGAGCCACTCTGAGGAACCACTGGCTGACACCTTGATTTTAGCACAATGAGGCTCATTTCAGACTTCAGTACTTCAGAACTGTAAGACTTATTTTTTTAAATTGTGTTGTTTTAACTGACTAAGTTTGTGGTAATTTGTTATAAAAGCAAAAGAAAACTAAAATAATTACATGAGGGAAAAGAGTGACTTGACAAGGGAGAATACTATAAGACAACATCAGAAAAACTCAAATTCAGGGAGTTTCTACAAAATGGTCTGTAATTCTTTAAAATGTCAAGCTTATGCAAGTTGAGGAAAGAGTGAGGAATGTTCCAAATTAGCAAATACTAAAACATGACAACTGGAACAACATGTGATCCTGGGTTGAATCTTCTGCTGTAAAGCAGCTACCCAGATGATTGGAAAATCCTAAGTGGGGTCACTGGGGATTCTTTGAACTGGTCTTGTGACTTTTCCATGAGAAATTATTCCCCACCCCCTCCCCCAAATTTTTTTTAAAGTAGATGACTGACATGATCCCATAAGTCTGGTGCAGGCTTTAGTGTGAATGATAGAATGTCAAGGTGGCAGATGAGAGATGGGAGGAGGATATGGAAGTGGTAGCTCTGATGAGAGGGTACATTTGTAGGATGAGAGGATTAATTTAGGGATGATGGTTTGAGTTTCCCTGATTTGACTTGGGAGGGCCTTGTTCCTAAATGGCCATTAAGCATCAGCGGTCTTTCCCAAGTGTCTTGCTTGGAAACTTGCCACTGTAGCCTCTCTGCCAACACTGCCTCAACCTGAAGATGCCTCAGGAAGTAGTGCTGAGGCACATTTTGGAGCCTTATTAAGAAACTTGGAAAACATCAACGTGATTTCATTTTAGCTTAATATGGCCAGCAGATGGCAGCAGGCAATTCAGGAAAAGAGAAGACAACGCAGGCCTGGAGGCTGCTGTTGCCCCCTCCACAGCAACCAGGGGAGAGTTAAAGGCCTGGCTGGCTCGGCCGATTTTTGTCCTGTATGAATCAAAGGCTCCGGCCAGGCAACAACTCGGCAGGCCACCCCCACTCTCTGAAAATAATGGAGGAAGAAGGAGGACTGAGAGAAAAATCATTATTTCTTTAAAGAAAGAAGCTTTTATTTCTTCCTAATAATCTGAAAGAGAAAAAGAATCATTTATGGGGACCTGAATTAAAAGGTGCCTTGAGAGTCCCAAACACTGTGAAAGAGTTAGATTCACAATTCAAGGGACATGAAGTGACATCATGTATTTGTGACAAAAATAATAAAAATGGAGACTCCCTTTATTGATCTATAAAATGGGGGCAGAGGTTTTGAAAATCAGATGAGTCAATATATGCAGCATTGACAGCAGTGACTGGAATGTGGTAAGTACTCAGTAAAAATTAGTTGCAATTATTATTATTATTTATGGAGCATTTACTATGGACCAGTAAATAACACCTAGGTATTAAGGTGTTTCATATATGTTGCATCATTTATTCCTGATCTTAGTCTTTTATATGTGTTTTATTGTCTCATAACTCATGGGATAACCGCCGAGAGGGGTTATTCTCCAAGCTCTAATAGAGGTATCATTTCCACTAGAAGGATGAATGGTGTAGATGGCTGAATATATCCCACACCTACATTCTGGTTGAAATGAACTGCTTGGGCTGTCGGGAGCACATTCTGCACTTTCCTTCTGGAAGCCCTGTGATTATGTGCGTCTCTTGATCTGGAACATTTGATCTCCCTTTCCAAGCTCTCCCTACCAATCTTGCCTGACCTTCAAAATTCAAAACCATTTCCTTAATGCCTTGGATAGAACACCTTCTTCCTTTGAGCATCCATGTTCTTGCATCTTTCCATTATATTTAGTTCTTTACGTATTTGTCTTAAGCTAACCAATCCTAAATTTTGAGTTCATTTCCTTACTTTAATGAGAAACACTCTTGATAATCCGCAGAGGAAGGAATTATCACATTTAGAAATTTTAATCAGTAGCAAAGATGGATACCATAGTGAATTACTTAAAATCTGAATCAATAGGATCCAAATGAAAGAGAATTTACAATTACCTGGAGATAGATTGCATTTCAACAGTAAAATTTATTTTCAGATTAACTGAAGTTAACTAATACATCTTAATCCCAACCCTTACTGAAAAACTGATCCTGAGCCGTTTGTAATGCTGAAGGATAGCTCAGTGTCTGCAGGTGAACTATTCTGGGAGTGGGCATTTCAACTTGAATGAATGCAATAGGTAAATTCCTCATTCACTTATCTTTCCTTCATGAGTCCTTGAAATCCTTGTCACTATGCTTGGCCTCTATCTCTAGGACCAAAGTCAGTGCCATGAACATTTTAGGTATTCTATAAATGTTTATTAAATGGAGAGTGAAGCCATAAAACCAATACTGATTGAGAAATACTGATTATTCTTTTAGATGCTTTGAAAAAAATACCCAGAAGTCACTTTATTTGGCTGTCTTCCCCCTGCCACACACACACAATTTCTGCTAAGAAAGGAAACCAACAACACTAGCATACTTTTTGATGAAGGGTTTTGAGCCATAGGCCGAAAGAGTGTTAGAGCTAAAAGTACTATCTACTGTAAGTTGTGCCTGACACTTAGCAGACATTCAAACTGTGTGGGAATGGACATGAAAGTGAGATAGGTGAATCTAAGTTTACTATACATCAGATCATAACCCTAAAGTTCTAATAGATTATAGAGTCAGGGGCCTGATGGCTCATTCAAAATTCATAAGTGAGGAATAGCTAAGAAAGGAACTATTGATAAAAGTATGGACAGAAATCGGACACATTTTCATTGGAACAGATAATGAAGGATGGTGCTACATCCCAGGGCTCGCAATAGCAGTGAGCCATTACATCCCTAGATCAGATGGAGCCAGAGAACAGAGCAGTTCACAAACCCAGAAAGGACTGAAGGGGGGGACAGGAGCTGTGGTCTTTGAACTCAGCCACAGAGCCAAGGAAAATAGTACCCTAAACTCTTCTTCTATCTTAATGTTTCTAATTCCTACTCTGAGATGTTTAGGAAAAAGTGCTTTGCAGTGTTAGGACTTAGACCTCATGTATAATAGACAATTGCACTACTACTATGTTATACATCTAGCCCTTTAGGGCACATTTTTATTAAGCCTGTCATCTGTAGTTGCTTCATTACTAAAGTGGAAATTAAAATGCGTACTTCATAGAGTTATTGAAAGATACACAAAATAATATTTCTTTTTTTTTTTTTTGGTACCGAGGATCGAATTTGGAACCTTGCTGAGCTAAATACCCGGCCCAAAATAATATTTCTTAAGTATTTACCATAGTATCTTACACCAACCCTCATCAATAAGTCCCACTGTTAATAATAACTGTGTAAAGTTCTCTTTGGCTGCACAAAGTCTCAGTGACAAGCCTTGAGAAATGTCCAGGATCAAATTGTGAAACACCTTGATGTGGAGGGAGAAGTGTTATATTTGTTGCCTTTGCCTTCCCACCAGCTCTCCCCTTGGACCTCATCTTACTCTCCATCCATGTGTCCTGGACGTAGCTGACTCAACTCTAGCACCAGGCCAAGCCACAAAGTGTGATTCCTTCCTCCTCACTAAAAGGCATTGATCCAAAGATGGGTATCTCACCCAAGTTGTCAGGTTAAATTTAAGAGCTTTTTCAGGAGTTCCCAGAAAAGTAGTGTTCTTTTCAGCTGGGGCTATTAGCAGAAAGGAGTATCAGCACGGAATGAAGCCCGAGAGTAAAGGCATCTTGGAGAAAGATCATAGCTAAGGATGACAAGAGAGAATCCTGGTGACATCATCTGTGCCCTGGAGCCAAGGACTGGCAAACATTTTCTGGAAAGGGGTTGGCTTTAAAGTGGCCTTTCACAATGTGTAAAAGAGTAAGTGTGGTCATGGCCAAAAACTATTCACAAAAGCAGGCAATGGGCTTCAGTTTGCCAACTCTTGCCACAGGTAATGCCCAAAACCAGACAACCTTGGGTCTTTTCATTTAGCTTTTCCATTAAATTCCCTTTTCAACTTAGGCTAGTTTGAGTTAGCTTTATATTACTGTATTGGAAAGAGTCCCGATAGCTATTTGATAAAATATGACCTTAATTAATCTAACATGTCACAGATTGCCTAAAGGTAGAGAAATTGGCCACTCCTGTCATCAAATGAAAACTTTGATAAGAAGAAAAATTCCTTTTCTGCAATTGCTAGTTGTTTGGGGTCATCTGTTGCAGCCACGAAAGTTGGGTTGTAAGGGACATATATCTCCTTCTTGTCACAAAGGAGAAACAAGCATCCCATGGGTCTGCTCCAGAGCAGGCAGTCCAGGAAGAGACCAAAATGAATTACTGCCGACGAAATGATCTCAGTAGCTGTCATCTTTAAAAATTTAAGAACCCTGTGGAAGACTTCTTATTCAGTTCTTGTAAAAGGGGGTGAGGGTGTGCTATGTGCAGAGGAAGGACAGAATCTTTAGAAAAGACAGGCTCCAATGTTCCTGTTAAATTAATTTATCACCCTGCTTAGGAAATGACTTTGCTATATGGAGGATCTCATGTTCTTTGGATCAAGCCTGCTTGTTCTATCCTTCCTGACTAATTTCTTGCAGTTACTCAGACTGTCCTGGAATTAAGTTGATTTATTTGAAAGCTGAACATTACAGTACCAATCTTCAAAACACAATGGAGTTCCTGTTGGCAAGTTGCAAATATTATAACTAAGTATCTACTTACAATGAGTTTCAGTGTTCGCTGAGCAACCATGAATACTAGGAGCAGCAGATAACTGCATAGTCAACAGCATCTTTATGTGAAGATGGAAAGAATATCGCCAATGTGGGATAAATCGAATGCTAAATTGTATTGCAGAAACTTGAAATGCTCTGTTAGAAGAGTGAGATTAATATTCCCTCTTGGAAAGATGAGGAGTGAGGACATTCTGGGTGGACAGAATTATTGGGACAAGACCTGGCCCTGCAAATAAACATTCCTTTTATTTCACAAGCATTTATGAAATGCTTTTGTGTCATACCCTGGACTGAGCCTTGTGGTATGTACTAACAGGATATGCAGGAAATGCCATTTTGAGGGAAAAGAACCTATTTCTGTCAATTGTTAGAGGCTAGTTGGAAAGAAAGGGCAAGTCATTGAGCTAGAAAAAGATGGAAATGATGTGATTGCTTCAAGGCAAGATTTGATGCGAATATATGGTACTTTTATCTATGGTCTAAAGAGTGGATTGAAGTAAAGGAATGGAGAAATAGAGGCCAACATGAGTGTGAGAGGCTGACAGGAAAGACCGAAGTAGGCCTGAGTTTCATCCTGTGCCTGCTTTTGTTTGATACCCGAAACACCCAGGTCCTCATTTATTTCAAGTTCAGGGCAGTGACTGTGTTTAGAACTCTGCAAGTGAGGACCAGTGATATTTTTTGTTTGTTTGTTTGTTTGTTTGTAGCACTGGGGATTGAACCCAGGGCCTTTGCACTGAGCTACACACCCAGCCCTTTTAAAATTTTTTGTTCTGGAACAGGGTCTTGTTAAGTTGCCCAGGAGGAACTTGAACTTGCAGACCTCCTTCCTCTGCCTCACAGAGAGGGGGCTGGATTACAGGCGTGTGATACCATGCCTGCCATGGGACCAGTGGCTCTTGAACCAAACTCAAGTGGCCCTGCTGAGCTGCTGGTAACACATCGTGGGGAAGAGTGGTGTCTTGTTAGTCTTTACCCCAAAGTAATGTCTCTTGTGTCTTCACAGCAGCCTCAGCAACATGAAAATTACCTTGTGAAGTTGCACATCATTTCAAGCAATTTCTCAGGAAAATACTCTCCTGCTAGTAAAAAAAAAAGTCTTCTCTGAGTGTGAAAGGAAAAGCATCTTTAGATGTAGGCTTTTTATTCAGATTCTTCTTTGAAACAAATTTTCTCATAGAAAATTGAACTTTAGTGAGAAAGAATGTTAAAAAATTTACATATTTGTGGTTGCTAAATCCAGGAAAATAGATTCTTCCAGTATGGCAATGACAGAGTATAGAAAACTAAGATTTCTGGATGAAGAAAAACTGAATTCTTCCCTTTTTGTGAGCGTTGATGTTTCCTTCTGAGTTCTGTACAAATGATAGATGTCGCAGTATAAATACACTCTGGGTGGGTGTCACAGAGGGGAGAGTTGCAGAAGAGGCCTCGAGGAGACACTTCTAAGTTAGAGAAACAACAAAGGGCCCTTTGGAAACTTTGAAGATAAAAATTATGTCCTTTAGTAAGAGGTGGTTTGCATGATATTGAAAAACAAATGTATGTGCATCTCCAGGGAACCCTATTTTAAATAAATTAAAAGTAAGTTATGTTAGGTGACTTACCAAAGCCCCTGAAGTCAAAGTTAGGAAGGTTTATGTTTTACTATTCAGGGGTTTAGTGATACATAAAACCCTCCATAAATGGGTGCTGACCTCAGAGTCCTACACAGAAACACCTGGTTCTGAGAACAGCTCTATCTCTAAATAGCTGTACAACCTGCAGTTCATGAAGTGGGTTTTGGCCATGACAATGTTTTAAAAACTTTCAGTTGTGGGTTCCTTTATATGGGGACAGTTTCTCTTTACCAAAGTTCCCATCATGCCTTATTAATTCTACCTGACCTTCATGTTACCTCCCTGACCCTGTGCTTGCTGCCATTTGATAGAAAGAGGACAGACAATGAGGTAACCTCGGGACACCTGCAATATCATGGGGGTAAGCACAGGAGGAATAACAGTTAAGAAAGACAAAAAGAAGTAGGGGAAAATAGTGTTTTGGAAACGAATGTGTTACTGCATAGAGTGAAACTGGTATGGAAAATTCGAATGGATGAGGACAAAATATTAGCAATTAAGACTATAAATGGTGAAGAAAATATCAGTGGTAGATTTGGGACAGAAACCTATAATTAGGTTAAGGAATTGAAGTAGGATGAATAGCTAGTGTAGCCTTTTACTATAAAATCATGATTCTGACTTGAAATGCAACTTTTCCACTGATAAGAAAGTCTGTTTCAGTCTCTGGTGATGACAAGACCTTAACTGAGGTCACTGGGGAATATGAAAGAGATGCCAAGGAGAAAACATGTTAATTTCTTGACTCAAGGAAACTTGAGGTGTTCCAGAAGCCATTAATGCATTTTACAAGACTGCTTAATTTCAGGAAATCCAGGCTCACTTTTCCATAGGGTAAGAGGCAAAGACTAGTCTCGATTTACAACCCTGCAAACCAGCTTTAAGCAAAGCAGAGATTATTCCTGGCAGAAAAATGTCTTTTTAGTGCCTATTTTAATTTGAAAAATGTATTTTTATGGTGTGTGTTTTCTTTCTTTGAAGAAAAACAGGCTTTTTTGGAATGTTCTGGAAATAGTTAAGACTAAATGGGCAAAGTAACACCTCCTGCTTAACTTTTGAATGGAAAATGGAGTATCATCAAATCCACACAGTCCACTGGGTCCTTGTAAAATGGCCCATGTGAAGCCTAAATAAACAAAAGTGAGAAAGAAGTTAGAAGTGATAAAACAGGTGCTAGTGTTGGGTGCTAGTGCAAGAAGCAAAATAATACTAAGAATGTCACTGAAAATTTAACTGTTTTCCTAATTAACATTCACAACAATGTACTGTGTATACAAAAGATATTGTTAACTCTGTTTTGCATAGCTGAATAACATGAAAAACAATAATTAGATAATTTAGCTAATGTACTACAGTAAATCAGTGAATATGTTGAGTTAGATTCCACATAGGAAGATTAGTCCACTCCAGATTCATCTTATTCACACTTCTTTTCTCAGCAACCATTCCAATCCTTTACAAATCCATTACCTCAACTCTGGAGTCCTGATGAATGACCTTGCCTACCATATGCTGAGAAACCTGAGGTCCTTCAGCTTTGCATGTTGTCCCTCTGCTGTAAAGTCTATGCTCTTGTCTTGCCCATCCTCGCCTCTTTCCCTCTAGGTTCTCTCCCTTTGTGTGAAGCCATGTCTCTCCCTTATACTTCTATTTTTCCTTCTTCAGTGGCATCTTCCCCTCAGTTTAAAACGATACTCAAATTTCTCTCAGGCTAAAAAACTCCTTTGATGCTCAAATCCAATCTAGTTCTTTGCTTGTCTTGTTTGAATTTCTCCTCTTGTTTTCTATTTCCTGCCTCCCAACTTCTCCTCAACTCAGTTTTCTCCCTATTACCCTGAAATTTGGTTCCTGGCGGTGGCATGGGCTCATTTGTGCCGTGCCTCATCTCCAGTATCTTAGAAGGTGAGTGTATTTGGAGACTGGGTCTTTAAAGAGGGTACTAGGTGGGGACTAATCTATTATGACCATTGTCCTTATTAAAACAGGAGATCAAAATACAAATACACAAATAAAGGGGAGACCATGTGAAGACAACAGGGCCAAGAAGAGATCCCTCAGAAGAAACTAACCATGTCAACGTGTTTATCTTGCCCAGTCTGGGTGGCCTTGATCTCACAATCTTTCTGACTCAGCTTTTCAGAGTACTAGAATTATAAGTGTACAACTACTATACCCAGCAATCTAAGACTGCTGGATTTTGTGTGTGTGTGTGTGTGTGTGTGTGTGTGTGTGTGTGTGCAGACATCTTAGAGGTCTCCTGAGGTCAAGAGCATAGAGGAGCCAAACTTTCAGTGTACTCAGTGGTTAAGAGAATATTACTCTTAAAAAGAGGGCAGATAACTGGAAAGAAGTGTGAGATGCAAAAGCAAATTTATAGTCTGCTCCAGAAGAAATTACAGGGAGGAGAAACAATGAAAGTCAAGTGCCAAAGGGAAAAATGATAGGTAGTAAGAGAATCCCCTATTGTTGATACTCTTTTGGCCCCCCCTTGGTTACTTACTGCCAAGTACCATGATTCTAGCAACAGTCATATCATACTGGAAACCTGAGGATGCCATTTGCTTTGTTCTATGTTGATAGTGATCTATTGAGAGTCACTGAGAACAAATCCTTCAGCATTCTCAAATGCACCCACTCAAGAGCTGAGGTGTTAGATCATATTTTTTGTAGTTTACAAATATCTATGTAATGTCTGACAGGATATAATACCTACTACCTACATTGAGGACAGATTACATCCATCACTTCTTCCTGTTCTAACAGACCAACAACTCTGTCGAAAAAGATTACATTAATTTGACAAGAGGTATTTCTTCCAGAGCTAGTTTATTACCCAGTAACTTTTTCACTTCTGCTTGCAAATCAAATATAAAACATATTTTTGGCACTATTGTTCTGCCTTTCAGAAACTTCTGAAACCAGTGTTGATTGTTGAATCTGTCAGCATCATTGTTTACATACAAAAAATGATTTTCTTCTTTTTTACATCTGTTAAGACTTTCCTTGTAAACAGTGTTAAGTGACTGGCTTAATCAGCTTTGATGGTATATCCTGTGTACAGCCAAACAGAAACACAATCCCATATGTCACTGCTAATGAGGAAAACACCATCACCTTGGTAAAGGCACTTTGGCTAAGTGGCTCTGAGGAGGAGTCTGTTAAAGTTCTGTTCAATATCACAAATGACAATCTTGAAATGTAGGTTGAATATGGAGGCTACAATAGTCTAGACTTATGTTGATCTTTTCTTGCAAACCTTTATAAATGAAGATCAATCATTAATGCACAGAATATTGTGAGAGGTGTATTAGTATTCTCCAGAGAAATGGAACCAATAGAATCTCTTTGTCTATATAAACTTTAAGGATTTTTTTTTTCTCTTGTAAGTATCTGGTTCATGCAATTGTAGGAGATGGGAAGTCTGGAATCTGTAATGCAGTATAGCAGGCTAGAAATTCAGGCAGGATTTGGTTTTGCAGTCTTGAGCCAGATATCCCTAGGGAAGGCCAGCAGTCTGGAAACTGAAAGGGGTTCTATATTGCAGTCTTAGTGCAGAATTCCATCTACTGTGGAAAACCTCAGTCTCTGTTTGTAAAAGTCTTCAACTAGTTGGATGAGGCCTACCTGCGTTGTGCAGGTAGGTAATTTGCTTTGCTTTAAAATTTACCGATTATAAAGGTAACCAAATCTAAAAACTGCTTTCACAATGTCTAGTCTTGTGTTCGACCAAATAGCTGGGTAGTGGAGCCTAACCAAGTTGGCACATCAAAAGAAATGTCAGAGTATTTAAAACAAACCATTGTACTCATGACTATATTGTTCATTTATTATACCAATTACATGTAAGGTGACTTGTGCAAAGAAAGTGAGCAGGTATCTTATACCAGTTGTACTTTCAAGTCAGGAGGGTCTTGTGTTAAACCTAGACATATTCATGTTGCAATGAAAATTACTTTAGCAGTACAAATCTCAAATTGCTTTGCTCAAATTAGAAATCCAGGAGGCAAGTTCTTGTTCCTACTTAAATCATTGGAATGCTTTACCAAAGGGTAGACCAGGAGGAACATGTAACAACTCAGAATTTCTTAAACAGTCCTAAAAGCAAGTCTGAAGTAAGAAAAATTCTTAAAGAAAAATATAGGAAAAAGTCACCCAGATGCATTGTGGCAGATTCAAAATATGGCTTCAAAATTTTTTGGATACCTATTATAGTTTCAATTTTGAATGTCCCCAAGAGCACATGTGTTGAAGACTTGGTCCGAAGCCTGTGGTGCTACTGGGAGGTGGTGGAACCTTTAGAAGGTGGACCTAATGGAAGTAAGTTAGGTCATTGAAGGTGTGCCTTCTGGAAGGGAATATTGGGATGCCAGCCTTTTGCTGCCCACTTTCTTTTCTTTCCTGGCTGCAATGAGGTGAGCAGAGGCCCACAATCAACAGGCCATGTCACCATGGACTGAAAACATGAGCCAAGATACACCTTTCCTCCTTTTAGATTGATTGTGCCAGGTATTTTGTCATAGTAATGGAAAGCTAATACAACATCCCTCCATTAAGTCTATGCTCCCCCAGCTTAGAGGATTTGTGATTTCTTGACACATAGATGGTAGAATTAAGTGTCATTTCTGGGCCCAGGCCTTAACAAACTGGCAGTTTCCACTCTTGGATGCTTACTTTTGAAAACCAGTTAACCATGCTGTAAGGAAGCCCCAGCTGCCCAATGGAGAGGAACTGATTCCCAGTGCTTGTTTGCCAGTGGTGTAAGTGATCCATCTTAGAAGCAGATCCTCTAGCCCTAGTTGAGCTGCTGCAGCTGATACCCTGTAAACCAGAGATGAGGTATCCTCATGGAGCCCTGCCCAAATTACAGATTTTGAGCAAAGGAATAATTATTTTAAACCATAAAGTTTTGGAGTGGTTAATCTGTAATAGAAACTAGACTAGGAGAGGTATGGCTAGGGTTAGAGGAGTCATTATTCATAGGACCAGGTCAGGCAGGAAAATGCAAAAATTAGATCAGAGTTTGGGCTGTAGGTCAGCATCTAGATATTCAAGCCACAAAGGAAGAAACAGAAACATGAGTCAAGCCCAAATAAATTTCAATATCTAGAAAGACCAATAGGGTAGTGTAGGTAGGTCACATATGCATTCATGATCCGAAAGATCAGGCAACAGGAAACAGGAACATGGATCAAAAGTCTGGATGTACAAAACCAGCCCTAAGAACCTTTGGTATGTTACAGTGGGGTTGGGGGAAGAGACTGTTGTAGACATTAACTCAAATTACTCCAAGGGTGGAGCTCCATGATTTTCTTTTTTTTCAGTACTGGGGACTGAGCCTAAGGCCTTCACACTGAGCTACATCCCCAGTCCTTTTTATAATTTGAGACAGGATTTTACTAAGTCACTAAGTTGCCCAGGCTGGGCTCAAATTTCTGATGTGTTTGCCTCTCATAGTGCTGGGATTACAAGTGTGCACCACCATGCCTGGCTTCCACGATTTTTCATTAGTGTTCAGCACAGAGATAGGGAAAAGAACCACTGGGCATGGTGGTGAATGCTGTAGTGACTTGGGAGGCTGAGGTGGAAGACACTTGAGTTCATGAATTTGAGACCAGCCTGGGCAACATTGTGAGAATTTGCCACAAGAAAGACAAAGATGGGAAAGTGTTCGAGGACAGCGTGAACTCATAGGCACTTCCCTTTAGTTCACTTAACTAGTGAAGATTCTAAGATCTTTGAGTATATACAAATGAACAAGGGGATCTCAATTTAACATTTATGCTTAGGCTTGTCTTTTTTTTCCTTCAAAGCAAACTAATGAGTTTAAAAAGGACTTTGGGGGGAAAAAAAGTAAACTATATAGTCCTATATAGTCCAGGCTTTTAGAAAAGGTTATTGGTCATTAGTGAGAGCACTAAAACAGTTATGTGTATTTACATAGACATAATTGAGTATTAGCTGATTGTTCATGATCTTGAGTTGATCTTATTGGATTAGTCATTCTCCTGCCTAAGGGTTTTTCCTTTTCTGCTTTTATTCTAAAATTTACTTAGAATACAACTGAATTCTTCAGATGGTAGGAACTGCACCCTTTTTGCCTGTCTTCCCAACTTCATTTCCTATTATTCTTCCCTCTGGCTCACTGGGTTCCAGACACACTGGTCTTCTTTCAGGTGTGTGGAAAATGCTAGACTTCCTCCCAAGTCCAGTCCAAGCAGGGTTGCATATGCTTTTCCTTGACTGGAAGGCATTTTAATTCACTATTCCTAGATAGCTTCAGCTCATTTTTTAGTCCTGTTTTAATGTCATAACTTCAAAGATCCCTAACCTCACTTGATTCTTTTGTAATTTTTCCTAGTTATTTTTTCTCTTCATTGTTTTAATCATAATTGTAATTGCATATTTATGCTTTTAAAAAGCTGCTAAAGGTGACCAGATGTGACATTATGGGTTGTTTTTTTTTTTTCCCATGACTGAAGGTAGAGAAGAGGAAAAGGAGTAAACTGAAAGCACAAAAGGTAGGTATAATTGAGAAAATGAAAAATAGCATTCAAAGTTTTAAAGAATAGCAGTCTAAGGACCCTTTAGTGAAGGACAAAGTGCTTATTACAGCTAAATGGCTTTTGCTGGTAAGACTGTGAAATCATGAAAAGTCTCCTCAAGAGATCAACAAATTCTAGGATGAGCAGAAACTGGAGCTGTAACATAAAGGTAGAGTGCTTGCCTAGTATGTGCAAGGCTTTGGGTTTGATCCCCAGCACAGTAAGTTACACGTAGTACATATCTCAGCAATTCCACTCCTGTGAATGTCTAAGACAAAGGAAAACATTTGTACATAAAAACTTCTACTAAGGTATACAGCTGCATTTTTTACAACAGCCAAATGAGTGGTATATCCACACAAAGGAATATTATCTTTTGTTTTTTTTTTTTAGAGACAGGGTCTCAACTAAGTTGCTCAGGCTGGCTTCAAATTTTCAATCCCCCTGCCTTAGGCTCCTGAGTGCTGGAATTATAGGCACTACACCTGGCCCCAAAGGGACATTATATGATTATAAAAAGATAAAATAGGGGCTGGGGATTTAGCCCAGTGGTTCCGTCACCTGCCTCGCAAGTGCAAGGTCCCGAGTTCGATCCCCAGTACCCCAATAAATAAATAAAAATAAAAAGATAAAATACATCCTATAATACAAATGAACCCTGAAAATATACCAAGTGAAAAATACCTGGCAAAAGGTTATTCATATCATCTATACGAAATGTCCAGAATACCACACCCATAGATACAGAAACCAGACAGTGGTTGCCTAGGCTGGTGGGATAGGTGTGGGGAGTGACATTAATGGGCATAGGATTTTATGGTCTGATGAAATATTCTAAACTGTGGTGTTGGCTGTACAACTCTGAATAAGCAGTGTGAGAAAAAATATACAGTGAAAGTTTACATTTAAAAGACACATTACCATTAACCCCCCACAAAATACTCCCTCACTTTGAACACACTTACCATTCTTTGCCACTTTCTGAAGCAGTTCTGGAAGTCTTTCATGAGTGTCTTTAGTTGAATTGTTGTGGCTGCCTTATTGTCCTAAATTGATTCAAGATGTTTATCTTTCATGGTCATTTTGACTTTGGGGAGGAGTCAGAAGTTGTGTGGTGGCAGATCTGGTAAGGTAGAAGAGCTCCCATTATGTTTTGATGGGCCTTTCTGTTGGATGGCACTAGGTAGCAGCATTAACTATTTTTGATCACACATTGTAAAGACAGTCCCCAGAGTCCTCTGCCATCACAGCATATGATTAAAGTTGGTTTTGCTTTGTGTACTGGGGATCTGAGCAATGGTCCCAGTCCTTTTTAAGATATGTTGCCCTGGCTGGACTTGAATTTGCAATCTTTCTGCCTCAGCCTCCCAAACAACTCGGATTACAGGTGTGTGCCATCATACCCAGCTTCAAAAGATATTTTAAAATCCAAGTAATACTGACCTGGTTGTGCTCATATATGAAACCTGTCCTGCTTCCCATGTACTCATAAACATGCTTTTGCATCCTAGCTACTGCCAACTTTAGCTTCCAAAATTTATTTTCATTAAAAAAACTATTTTGGGGGCCAGGGATTTAGCTCAGTGGTTCTGCTGCATGCCTCGCAAGCGGAGGGACCTGAGTTCAATCCCCGGTACCAAAAAACAAAACAAAACAAACAAACAAAAAAACTATTTTGTAGTGCTGGGAATCAAACCTAGGACCATGTGTATGCTAGGTGAGTGCTCTACTACTGGCTATAACCCCAACCCATAACTTCTAAAATTTTGCAGTATTTGCTTTCAAAGGTATTTTCTGCCCCTTTAGAATGGATTTCAAGCCTCAAATTCTCTTAAAACAAGATATGTCAGTTCTTGTTCATAGTTCCTTGTAAAAGGCTTTTGCTAAATTTAGAAATTTATAGATAAATTAACTGTTTAAGGTTATTAGTAACAATTTGGCAGGGGGAGCTAAGATAAATATCAAATTACTATTATAGATCCATGTTTGTGAATTTGAATAAGCTTAATAAGATACCAGAATTTGGCTATAAAATGGTAGTTTTTGGATCACTATTTAACCTCTTTCTTTGTAATTAGTGCTGTTTCTTTAAAAAGCTGATTACAATTGGTCAAAAAAAAAAACCCACTTGGAATTGGCTGATTAACTTGAATCTCCCAATTAAAACAGCGGAGCTTGGTAGACTCCTTTTATTCATCAACTTTACAACGTCAAGCTTTGCAATACCGTGGGATGTTTGGCCTCTTTGATCTCTTACAATAACTTGAATACAACAGAGTTTCAGTCTTCTTTTCATCCTACCATCACAAACCCTGTGTCAGATTTAGTAGTCTTCCTGCCTAGAAACCAGTCCAATTAATTTTCTATGTGTATCTCAGATGTTTTGAAGTTTTACCCTTCAGTACCACTATTCTTCTGTATGTGGTAGCAATTCCTCTCTGTTTTTCCCACTGTCCACAGTTGGCTTAATCTCCTCGTTTTGAAGTAGCAACAACCACGAAGAATTAGTGGCATATTAACCAGACCCCAGTGCTATCAAAATGAGAGCCCACCCCATTGCTACTGATGATCAAAAGCAGACCACAGTCTGTTTGCCAATTTATTACACAGGTTTATAATTGTTCTCTTGCTGGCTTTAAAAACAAATTTACTTGTAAGCCAGGAGTGGTGGTGCATGCCTGCAATCCCAGCACTCTAGAGGTTGAGGCAGGAGGATGGTGAGATCCAGGGCAGCCTGGGTATAAACAAGACCCAGTCTCTCCCCCAAAAAACTTTAAAAAGCACTGTACATAAAAAAACCATAGTCATTTTGAAACATGAAAGTACAAACCACAATGATTTCAATTCAGACAGATTTTTCAAAGTTTTTATTTATATTTTGGTTTTACAGGTATAATTTTTAAATGTGACTTTTTTTGTAAGAATGTAAAATACAAAAATTTGCCAAACATCGGATCTACACAAATCCTCAGGAAGGTTTTCTGTGTAGTCCTCATTAATGCAAATCTTTGTGACTGTTACACTCTTACTGCAGATCTTCAATATTTCAAAATAATGAAGTTAGAAAGTTTTTATGCAGTACATTTATTATAAACTATATATAATATTTCCATTAAAAAGAAAGTTGGGCAATACAAAAACAGGAAAGGTTCTAAGGAGTAGGCAATCTATTGAGGCTTAGTACATCTTATTTGCTTTGTAGTTTTCTGTCATTACGTTCAGAAGACCTACAGTACATGAACAATAATCTCCCTTATTAACCAATCTAATTTAAAAATCTGTTTTTTATAAGACTGGACCAATAGTCACAAACCAGCATTTGCACAATTAATCACAAGACTATTACAAAGCACTTTTGTTAGTGGTATCAACAAATGCAAGAGAACAGAAATTTATTAAAAAATGAGCTCTGTTAATCTTGCCTACTCCTCAGATGTCATGGTCAGTGCTGCCACTTCAACTTTTAATTAGATGTTTAATGCCTCACAGAAAAAGACTGATTAATGGAAGCAAACAAAACTACATTCTTTTCTAGGTGCTGTAATATTTCATTTAAAAACAAAAAGATAGGACAAAATGTAAGCAAGATTTATATACGTTCCAACTTTTCACTTAGGAATTCTTCTACACTGTCTGTGTTCCATTTCAGGATGCTTAGTTCTTCAGCAATGTTCCCATTGTCGTCCAAAAGCTTTAGTACAGGGTCTGAACCACGAACATACTACAAAAAAAGAGGGAAATTATTACTCTTTTCTTCTTAGAAAGAGACTTCTCAGTCTCACAGAAGATCAAAACAGACTATTAAATGTAATAGTAATAAAAAAAGCTTCTAGATATAACATCACAATCAATAGGTCTTAAAGAACTCTTTTAGGATAGAATTAAGTATGATTTAATAAAAAATGAGAAATAAAAAATTAATTTTACTTCTAAAGAGAAAATATATCTATTGGTATCAAGACATTTTATTTGGGATTTAAGTTTATTATTGAATGTAACAAGTATTTATTACATATGACTTTCTCAAACTCAAATGAGCTTAAAAATCTAATGGTGGAGGCAGACCAAAATAATGAGACAGAATAATGGTATAACAATGTTTTGAAATAGGCTGTGCATAAAAATTATCAAACACAGAATCCCATACTGGATCATTAATTTTCCTTGGCTTTAGAAACCTCATAATTTTGTTGTAATCTGTTTAGAATGAAGCTGAATTCCTGAAACTTCAGACCCATTAGCTCCAGCCAATAGAGAGCTCTAAGAAATTTTAACTAGATAAATATGAAAATATATAAACATTAATTTATATGTTAAGAGTAAATCTTCAATTTTAAATTTCATAGAACCCGATACCTAAAAATCTAACAGTGATGAGAACTTCTTTCAACTGTTATAACTTCAGTTGTTTTAGGTTCTCTGGGACTGTGAATTCCAGAAATAGAGGTGAGCTCTGATATAAATTATTAGCACAGGTATATTCCCAACCCACTTGTGGAGAACAGAAATATAGGCTCTCTGGGCTAATGAATGAGTGAATGAATGAATGAATGAAATATCATCACCATATTACTTCAACATTTCTGCTCAAGTTACTACATAAATTATTTTTAAAATTTTATTCACTTATTCAAAAACTTACTCTAGTGCAAAAAAATTAATAAGCTAGGTAGACCATAGCTGCAAAACTCTTGTACAAAATACTAGCAAATCGAATTCAACAACATGTATAAGAAATTATGCACTATGACAATGGGGATTTATTTCGGATATATAAGACTGTTTCAAAATTTGAAAATTAATGTTAGTCCATTATTATCAATAGGTTAAATCAGAAAAAATTCATATAATCATATTCATAGATGTACAAAGAGCATCTGACAAAAGCACTCATCACCCATTCATGATAAATACTCTTAGCAAACTAGGAATAGAGGGGACTTCTTCAACTTAGAGAAAAAAAAAGAGCCCACAACTAAAATTGTACATAATGGTGAAAAACCTAGATGTTTTCCCTGTAAGAGAACAAGTCAAGGGTGTCCACTCTCACTACCTTAACTCAATAGTGATGAAGTCCTAGCTAACTAAGTAAAGCAGGTATGATGTATACAGATTGGGGAAAAAGAAATAAAACTGCTCACAGGTGACATGATTGTCTATATATATATATCCCAAACAATCAACAAAAAACTTATGGAACTAGACAGGGATTATAGCAAGGATACAAGGTTAATATATTAACATCAATTGCTTTTCTATGTATCAGTCATGAACAGCTGAAATTTGAAATTAGAAACATAACATTATTTATACTAGGCAAACACTATTTATACTATACTGCTAAAGTTTGGATCTTAAATAGTCCTAAAAGTCCATGTGTTAAATGTTTAGACTCCAGCATGGAGCTACCAAAAGGCAGTAGAATCTTTAAGAATGGGGAATAGTAGGGCCGGGGATTTAGCTCAGTGGTTCCTCTACCTGCTTTGCAAGCTCAAGGACCCGAGTTTGATACGCGGTACCAAAAAAAAAAGAGTGGGATATGGTGGGAGGTCATCTAGCCATTAGAGGGGATGTTCTCAAAGAAGACTGTGGGACTCATAACCTATCTTTTTTTTGGGGGGGGGGCTATATCCCTCAGCCCCAAAAGGAAATGTGTGCTCTGTCAAAGACAATGCTTCAGTAAATGAAAGATGGCCTCAGACTGAGAGAAACTCTTGGCAAAACATAACTCTGATAAAGGACTTGCGTTTAAATTACACAAAGAATTTTTAAAGATTGGCAAAAAAAAAAAAAAAAATCCCCAAAACAAGAAAGTGGGAAAATAAGCAAAAAGAGACAAATAGGACACCAAAACTTGAAAGCTTCTGTCTAGTAAGAGAAACAATGAACAGACAGAAAGGAGAAAATATTGGCAATCATATACCTGGATAAGGGGTTAAAATCCAGAATTCATGCAGAACCCTTACAACTCAAGACCCAAACAAACCAACCTCCCAAAAGCCCCAACTAAAACATAGGCAAAAGACAGTGCTCCATATAAGGTATACAAACAGCCAACAAGTAAATTAAAACAAATGATACCATTACAGTGGTTAAAACCCCAAATAGCTACAATATCTAATGGTGGTGAGGGTGTGGAGCAAGAGGAACTCTTATTCACTCCTAGTACAAAACAATCTTAATTGTATAATCCAGCAATCATACTCCTAGGTATTTATACTAAATGAGTCGAAAACTTATATGTACACAGAAACTATAAGGTTTATAGTAGCTTTAGTATTGATAATCATCAAAAATTGCAAGCCATATAGATGCTCTTCCACAGATGAATAAAAAAAAATGGCAGCACAGAATGTTGTTCTGTAATAAAAAGGTGTTATTAAAACATGAAGATGACACTGGAGAATTTTATATGTACACTGTTAAGTGAAAGAAACCAATCTGAAAAGGCTACATATTATATGATTACAACTATGTGACATTCTGGAAAAACTACAGAGACAGATGATCAGTGGTTGCCAGTGGCTGGCAGGAGAGAGGTATGAACATGTGATGTACAGGGGAATTTTAGAGCAGAGAAATTATATCCTGGATGATACTATAATTGTGGATACAAGATAGAATTCATTTGGGCAAAACTGGAATTATACAACACAAAGGGTGATATCTAATACAAACTATGGACCTTAATGCATCAAGATTATTTCAACAATGTAGCACATCAAAGGAAGATGCTATAACCTAGGAAATTGAGGGCAAGGATGAGGGCCAAAGAGTCAATGGAACCATTCTACTTTCTGTTTAGTTTTTCTATAAACCTAAAACTGTTTTAAAAAATAGTCTATTAATTAAAAAAAATTACCCAAATATTTATATTTCAATTCAAAAAGATACAAAGTAACAGTGGAAAAAGAGATTCCATTAAAATCATCTTACCTTGATTTGCAGACCTCTGAACAGTTTGGGCTTATCGCTTCTGACGAAAGCTAAAAAGAAAAATGAGTTCAAACTGTTTACATCCAAATTCAAGCTAGCTACAAAAACCAATACTAAAGGTGGAAATAAACTTAAATGAAACATTGTATCCTTTATGGAAAAATATAAAGAAATTTAAACAGATAACATAAATGTGAATAAATGGAGAGACATACCATATCTTTGATAGGAAGACTAAATATTTTAAGACATTAATTTTTCAAATTAATCAAATCCCAATTCCAATGAGAGTTTTGGGATTTAACAAAATGATAGTATAGCTCAGCTGTGAAAGATTTTGCTAGAGGTGAGTTGTGGGACAAAATGCAAACCTCTTTTCTGAGGGGTATTTAGGAAATGAACTGGAGGTCTTAAAAGGTACATATCCTTTAAACCTACTAGTTTATTCCTAGGACTTTATACTGAAGAAACAAGTGATATGAAGAAACTATTGTTTAAGGTCCTGACAACAAAATATGGAAAGTAATCTGAAGGTGTGAAAGGCTATCAGCTGAGTAAATTAACATATATCAACACTGAAAATCATGTTGATCTGTACAGTATTTAGTGAAAGAGAAATGAACACCTCTGATGTAGCAGGCTGATGATCAGTTTGTTTCTATAGTTGTTAAGAAAAAGATGATATTTACCCAGTTTCATTGTAAATGAAAAAGCCTGGAAGCATTAAATACAATCTTTTAAGAATGTTATTTAATGGAGGCTATACCTGAGGCACAGATTAGGGGAAATTTTAAAGGAACATTTCCCTCATTTTTGGTTCTTACATCAGTAATAAGTGATGTTTTTCAATAATGATCATGTCTAATTGTTCAAATCAAAGTTTATATTTTTCAAAAATAAATGAGTCATGCTTCACTTAGATAGCTGATAGCTTTCTCTCTCTCTCTTTTTCTTTTGGCATGGGGGGGGGATTGAATTCAGGACCTTGCGCTTATCTCTTTTTTTTTGAGGCAAGGTCTTGCTATGTGTAGTTTAGGCTGGCACTGAACTCACTATGTAGCCCAGGGTGACCCTGAACTTTTTTTTTTTTTTTTTTGGTACTGGGGATCCAACACGGGACCTTGTGCTTGCAAGGCTGGAGCCAGAACCACTGAGCTAAATCCCCGGGCCCTATCTAATAGATTTTAACACCAGTTTTTAAAATCATTTCTATCACTTTAATCTTAAGATTTTCAAAGCAACATACATACTTTGGAAAATTTATTTTTTAATCTTAGAATGAGACAGCAATAGCATATAGAAGTGTCACCACAAACATCCTTATATACTTGTTATTCAGGACAAGAAAACCAAGATTATAAATGGTCTTTATTTTTTAAAATATTTTTCTTTTGAGAAGGTTTTTTTTTTTTGGTACCAGGGATTGAACTCAGGACCTTGCACTTGTGAGGCAGGCGGCAGAACCACTAAACTAAATCCCTGGCCCTGGTCTTTATTTTTTTGAAGAATTTTTTGGAAGATTTTTAGGTGACCAATCTAATCTCCCCATATAAAATTTAGTTTAAAATAAAACTTATTCCGGCTGAAGAGAGTATTTTCTCTATTAACTTTATCTTTCAAGACTACTTGTTTACTCTGTAAACTTTTGAATTCCCAAAGAAAGTGATCTTAGGATAACCTCTTGCATTTTAACTATCTGTTGGCAGATATGCCTGCCTATGTAAAACACCATGTAACACACTTTAATTGTGTTAATTTACCTTTCCTATAAAAATCTCTCTGGGTTAAGAATTTTTCTTAAATCTTTGTATTCAAAACAGAACTTAGCACATTTAATAATGTCCATTCATTCAACAGACTTAATAGGCTGGGATGAGTGAACAAATTTAAAAGGAATACTAAAATGAGTCACAATGACTATATTCATCAGCTCCTTCTTTTCTCTGCTAAGTATACATCCATAAGCATTGTAATTTTGAATGAAGAAAGTTATCTATTAAATACCTTGTAGGCAAATCACACTTTACAAGGAGTAAATGAATCTTTTAACAAATATTTGAGGACTTAAAAACACATAGCATTGGACATGCTCTATGGGAATGTGAGAAAATGGAATTCTATGATAAAGCATGTTTTTAGAATAGGCCCTGGGTTCAATCTCTAGCACCAAGGGAAAAAAATGCTCTTAATCTTTCCTTCCTTTGCACTACTGAGGATCAAATCCAGCAGAGGCCCAAGCACAGAAGCTAACTCAAATGCTGTTCATTTAACAACAGATAATAAGTCCTCTGAGCTTACAAAAAGATTTTATTATGCTGGGGATGATAAAGAAATAGCACTGGAGAACTGAAAATTTAAAAATTTACTTGCATACAAAACAATGTCTTTCCTTCAACAACGTAAAGGATGCAAAAGGATTTTCTCCTAATATTTTAAACAAGTTATTCCTAAAATTTGAAACTGATATAGTCAAAATAGCTCCAAAAGCTTTGCCCAAGAGAGTAATCTGGAAAAGCATGGCAAAAATGTATGCTAAGAAAGGCAACAGTTATCACTGGTCAAAAAGATAACTTTCTTCAAGTCCAATGACTTTGGTCTCCACTTTAGTTTTGAATGTAGCAATATATTAAATTTCTCAATGTAAACATATTGCACAGCACAGGTATGAGGGAAAATTCTCACGATGGTTTACAGTTATAAGCAAAATCAGGATAGTGAATTTTTTTCTTTTTTTTGGGTACCGGGGTAAAACTCAGGACCTTGTGTTTGCAAGGCAGGCACAGTGCCACTGAGCTACATCCTGGCCCATGATAGTGAATTTTTAAACATTTTACAAAATTTTTTGTATATGTTTTTATAGAATGCTTGGTATTTGAATATGTAATATTGTTATTTGTTGTACTCCTCTGGTTTAATGATTACTCATTATAATCAAATTTAATTTGCTCTACAGCTGTATGAGTTGTTAAATATTCAAACAGCAAATGAAGTCCAGGAAGACAAATGATGGGGTTATGGCACTCTTTGAAGATGTACATTTTTAACTTACAAAATCCTAGAAGAAGAGAGCTGGAATATTTTAACGTTTAGAATACAAAGGAAAATTGTCATCACCACTTACCATCTGGGTTCAGTGGAGTCTGTTAATTTTTTATATTTTTAAATGATTTTATGAATAATTTTACATAAGGATAAAGAGAAAGCGAAAAATCTATTAAAATATTAATAGGAATTTAAATACAGCAAATTTATATATTTATTCTGTATTTTCCTGGTTTTGAAGGTAAATGCAACCAAAATGGGCCTGTACTTTGAATGCAAGTAAAGTGGTCTATGGCCAAACCACCCTTAACACGCCCAATCTCCTCTGAATGCAAGTTAACTGTTCATTGGCTGTAATATATGAACTTGGAATAAAGCCACCTTGTAAATATTGGTAACAGATTGCAAACACATTTCTAATAGGTTTTAGCTTTCTATTACTTCCCGCGCTTACACTGTCATCTTCCATGAAATATTTTCTTGAAGATAAAATAGCCATCTTAAATTTGTAAAACCTGTATTTTTAAGTGTACAAACACTAGATTAGAATAATAAATCCAATGAATTTTTCATGTCCTAATCATGTTTTTGGTGCTGGGGATCAAATCAGAGCCCTGTGCATGCTCAGCACATGCTGTATCACTAAGCTTACATCTATGGCCTATATCTTCATTTTTTTTCACTCATGTTTGTATAAAGATGCATTAGCATTTGCTCATTTACAAACTTTATCAAGTAAATTTTAATATGCAAACATCATAAAAGTTAAAAGAAAAATACCATGATTCACATGATCTTTTAGGAAAATAGGAGGGTCCAATTTCTTGTTGGATGACTAACAATATAACAATATCTTATTTCCTTTTTGTCCTCAGTGATATATATTGTTCACTCACTGTTGCTGATTTTGAGAAAATTCATTCGAGGTATTATCAAATGAGGTTTCAGTATGAGATTCTATTTAATAGATTTTACTATCATTGTTAGTCTAGAGCACCCACTTCCTGCATTAATGGAAATATTTTATCTGATGTTTAATATGGTATTTTTTGAGCATTTCCTTTAATTTTAATTAATTTCAACAGTTATGTTTGGCTAGTGGTTACCTAATTGGACAATGTAGCTCTAAATATTATTTTCTCTTTGAATTCATCTTCTGATCTATTTGAGATATTTTTTGTCAGTTTTCTTCTGTACCAGTAGGAGCAGAAAACAAAATTTGAATTCTCAAATATGTGCAATGAGAGTTAAAGAAAAAACAAAATAACAATACTATACAGAGATGGGGTCACACTATTACCACTATTACTACCTCCATCTACTACACATCATACTGCACAGGCCAAACAGTAACAAAATTGAAGAATGATGCACTATCAATAATTCATCTTATTATTGCATCGTCTTCCTTGTAAGTTTAGTCTTTTGTAGCATAACTGTAAATAGCAGTTGCTTAACAATTTCATAATATATCTTAGCTATAACAGAATCCACCAATAAAATGTATATGCACTCCAGCTGTTTGCTGTACTAATAAATGTAAGCTATTGGCCACCACTTTGAGCACTTCTTGTAATTATGTAGAGACCAACTTGTACTAACCTCAAGATGTCTCAATAAATTTTGTATTAAAATATTTATACAAGTTTTTCTTTTCCAGATGTATACATTTTTTGGCAGACTGTATAAAAGGATTCAGTGGACTGATAAAGAGTAAGTGCAAGGTAGAATAAATTTTATTCTATCAAAAATGAGTAAAATTCTTTATTCTCTTAGAGACTTCTAAAAAAGGGTAAAAGTAATGCAGTAATAATAATCCCTACAAACAGCAAGAAGAGGGCCGGGGATTTAGCTCAGTGGTTCTAGTGCCTGCCTCGCAAGCACAAGGTCCCGAGTTTGATTCCCGGTACCAAAAAAAAAAAAACAAATAGCAAGAAGAGTCCAAATTCAAAACAGAAAATTGAGCCCACTGGTAGTATACTGTGATTAAACAAAGTCTCCAAACTTGCAAAAGTAGAAAAGTAACTTGTCTTCTAGTTTACTTTCTGTTGTTTTAAAAACAGATCAATGATCTCTTTTGAGATTTCTACTTTCTAAAAGAATTAAACCTATTAACTCTATTTCTGGACAATGTTCTGCTAATTTAATTACTTTTCAATTATAAAGGTAATTTTGTAAAGAACAGGTCAAAATGATCAAATATACAAAAGTGATTAAAAGTAAATTAAATGTTTCAGCATTTTCTTGCGATTCTGAGCATGTCATTTATACTGGCCCCTAAGTGCTAAGTTTGGCTGTGCACATTGCTTGGAAATTTCCACCTATTTTCCGCTCCTCGTTATGTAGTGTGTAGGACTGGGGATTTAGCTCAGTGGCGCTGCACCTGCCTCGCAAGCACAAGGTCCTGAGCTCAATCCCTGGTACACCTCCCCACCCCCCCCAAAAGAGTGTGCAAGTGGGGATGGGGACATAATAAGGAAGTATATGCCTTGAGGTTAAAGAAAAGTTATGCTATTTTAAAAAACACCCAAGTGAAAAATAAATGAGAAGAGACAAAACATACTTGGCTAGATCTGATGATATACCTTTGATCACATAACACGTAGATACATTGTTTTATATTGAGTTTACGATTTGATTTTAAGAGCTTATGGTAGGTTTAAGACTTATGAACTACTATATATAAAATTATATGGATGGACAATTAGCTATTTTCCTGTTGATTAGAGATAAGTACATATGACTCAGAATAAACTCTAAATAAAAATGTTACACCACACCCAGAAGCAGCAATATGAGATGAGAACAAGAAGCTCCATTTAGGGGCTGAGGATGTAGCTCAGCAGTGCTGCGCCTGCCTGGCAAGTGCAAGGTCCTGAGTTCAATCGCCGGTACCAGAAAAAAACAAACAAACCTACATTTAAATTCTCAACTGAGCTAAATGAAAGCTAACAGGTATTATTAAAAAATTTACTACTGCATACAAACCTTTATGAGTGCAAAATTATGAGTCATTTGGATCACCCTCAAAAGATAAGGCACTTAAAAATATCCAGACAAAAGTGACTCAATTAAGGGAAGCTGGGAAGACTGGAGGTACAATAACAAAGGCAAGACCAAAGAAAATGTTTGACTTCTCAGTACAGAATAGATAAGGAATGTGAGAAGCCTAAAAATAGATCAAGAGTACATAACCAATGTAAACACAGGCTTTTTAGCAGATTCCCATTGTCAAAGGGGCAGTAACCCACTGAATTACATAAGTTCAACAAATAAATCCATTCATTCAATAAACAAATGTAATTTCTCTTAGGAATAGTGTTTGGTAGATTTGGGAAATATTTTTTTTTTTTTGGTACCAGGGATCGAACTCAGGTCCTTGCGCTTGTGCAGCAGGTGGCAAAACCACTGAGCTAAATCCCTGGCCTGAGATTTGGGAAATATTAATGATAAAAAGTTTTAAAATTCTGGGCTTTAGTTTGGTAGGGGTAAAAGACTGGTATGTGAACTGCTTTACAATATTATGCGGGATCTTTTAATGGGGAGAGTAAAAAATTCTGTTCAAATGCCAACTAGAGTTAATGTTGGGCCTTAGGAAAAATGTCCCCAAGTTCAAGTATACCACACTTCTGTGAAAAAATGAGCAGTATTATATCATAAACAATTCTAGATCAACAATAAAAAGGCATGCTCTAATTTTGGAAATTTAAAAAAATACTAAAGGGGCAAGAAATCATGGGGAAATAAGCAGAAATCAAATCAAGATAAATAGAACACTTAATGTATTTTTGGTTAAAAACTTTCAGAGCAGTTCAGTTCAGTTTCGTAACACTGATTTTCAAGTGACACACACAGATAGACTAGAAAGCCTTAATCTAAACTCTTTTAGAAATGCAAAGTTCCATCACTGTTTGATGCTATAAAAAATTAATTTTCACAATTATCCTTTTGACATATTTACCATTAAAATTCCCTGTGAAGGTACACACAGTATGAGTCTGTCTTGTGTACACCAAATTCTAGGGTACTGTAATTAATTCTCTTCTTGGTCATCTGTCATTCAGTGCTGGTCTATGTTCACTTAATGCAATTGTTCCTTAGGAGTTTTATGTAAATCAGTCCACATTTAAAATGCTGTACAGGCTGGGCGTGGTGACACATGTCTGTAATCCTACCACTCGGAGGCTGAGGCAGGAGGATCGCCATAAATTTGAGGCCAGCCTGGGCTACCAAGTGAGCTCAGGGCCAGCCTGAACTACCAAGTGAGACCCTGTCTCAAAAAAAAAAAAAAAAAAAAGCTGTACAGTAGAATTGATGTGTTAAAGGAATTATATTTATATCTGATAAAGGAAAGACTGTCATAGAATTTATATATTGTTGAGCTGGGGATTTAGCTCAATGGTGCGGCTGCCTGAGTTGCAAGTGCAAGATCCCAAATTCGATCCCCGGTACCAAAAAAAAAAAAAAAAAGAAAAAAAATTTTATATATTGTCCTTGCTTATAGTCACTGATTACTATAAAACTCTACCTCCATAAAAGCAAATGAGAAAAAAAAATTCACACATTTCTGAGAAAGTACAATCCTAAAACTTTATATTCTTGGGAATACTTAATGAAACTATTCTTGTGAAATGCTGATTTTAAATAATTAAAGTTTACTACATACCTTGGACTTGAGGGAACCTCCCCAATTTTCATCCACAGACTTCAAGAATAGCTCCTGCATACAGCTACAAAAGCAAAAAGAAGAATCAGAAAAGCTGGGTCTCAATTTTAAAATGTGGGATATTTTTGGGGTGAGGTCAGAGATACAGAGTAGTCACCTAGCATATGAGAAGTCCTGGGTTTGAGCTCCAATACTGCAAAAACAAATTTTAAAAATCCATAGCGTTAACATTACAGTTAAGAAGATATACAGATCTAAAAAAAGCCAGAGTGTAGTTAGACCATAGAGTGCCTGTCAAACAGAGGAAGACATGGAGGTTCAGTGGAAGTATATACCCCTTTATTTGTAGTTTTAATTAGACATGGACAACTGTAGTCTGAAAACATTACATAGAAAGTTCCAGAAATAAACAATTCAGAAGTTTTAAATCATGTATTGTTCTAAATAGTGTGATGAAATCTCATTCCATCTTGCCTGGAACATGGAATCATTCTTTTGTTCACAGTATCCAATATATGCTACCTGCCTGTTAGTCACTTAATACCTGTCTACAATATCTGATTATTGTGATATCACAGGGCTTGTACTCCAGTATCCTTTATTTTATGTAAGAGTAGTAATTCTGGCAATTCAGATATGTCAGCACATTGTTATAATTTTCTACTGTGAGTTTTGGAATGCACACCTCATCTCATAAGGAGAGATGTCCCTACTGTATACTGCAGTGATGGTGAACTTTGTAGAGATGAGTGCCCAAACTGCAACCCCAAACCCACTTATTTATCGCAAAGTGCCAACATTCCAATTAAACCTGAATGAGGTTTTAGTTTAGAAAAAAACAACTCATAGGTTTACATCTTTTATCTTAAAAGAAAAGGAAATAAAACACCCATGCCATAGGTTCACTACCATTGGTATACTGAATAGTAGAGGAACTTAAACCCTACTTGGGAGTGTTCTTAAACCTACTCTAAAAGACTAAAGGAGATAAGGAGCCTGGACAATGAACTTTAGTCAGATGTCCTAAGAAGGTCTTTACAAAATCTTAAATTGAACCCAAGTATAAATACTGCACTATCTGTATATATCGCTATATCCATCTATCCAAGTTGGATCCTTAATAAGAATTATGTTGCTTTTAATATGTGATCAATGGTTTAAAATTAAACAAAAGTCCAACACCTTTTAAAAGTAATTATTATAGTAAGTGCTATGTAAAGATGATATAGGAAAGCCAGTAAAATCTCATTATAAAGGACTCAAATATAAATATTTTCCCTTAATGAAATTCAGTTGAAATGAATTCAGTGGTAAACATTACTTCTCTAGTTATAAAACCAGCACATTCTCTTTATAGTAAAAGTTTATTAAAAAAACCTCAAATGTAAATATTTTATTGCAATGAATTCAGTTGAAATGGAGTCAGTGGTAAACACAACCCCCCCCCCCCAAGCCATAAGCCTGCCTAATTCTTTATAAAGACAGGAATATAGTACTTGGTAATATTCTGACTTAAGAGGACAGTAATTTCAAAATCATAACACATTCACTTCTTCTTAGTTTTTACATTTGCTTTTTATGGAAGTCCAAGAGCTAAACAATGATTTGCTTTTAAAGCTCTAAAGTTAGCATTTAAGAAAAAAAAAAAATCAGACAGCAGGCATATTTGCTTAAAATACCTCGGAAGATAAAGCAAAGTACAAAGTAGAAATTTAAAAAGCACTTTAGGATGAGTTAACAAAAGATACTCTTAACATTGTGGTAATTCTGGGCTAGATCAAGAGTTCTTCAGTTTTGGATATCACAGATCTTTTTGATAATCTTATAGAATTTTGCTTTTTATTGTAGGCTTTTCATGAACTCTCTGAAACCAGTGATGGATTTCAGGTAAAAATTATGATGACTTTTAATGTTCTTTGTGCAATAAAATTTAAGATTAAGTTGGTTTATTCTATATAAATTGTTTTTGTACAAAATTTGGATACTCTTGATCAGACAAGTTGAGAAAAAAAATCTTAAAAAAAAAAAAAAAAGGCCAGCTGGGCATGGTAGCAAACACTTGTAATTTCCCAGCATTTGGGAGGCTGAGCTGGGGCAGGAGGACTCCAGTTCATACAAGCTTCACCCACAAGTACAAATGATTCAAGGTCATCACTTGGAACAGTGCATTCAAGTCTTCTGATACTTAGGGAATATCATTCAATGAGAAGAAATAATGAGAAAAAGAGAACATGATGACTATATTTCCTGAGGTTCAAATAATTGGCAAAAATGACTCCAGGCTTTAATATCTTAGTAAGAAGCTTTTCAGTTTAACAAAATAATCCCTTAGTAATAAGTAAAAATATTTTTTAAAATGGCAAACTTTTCTATATAGTATGTGATAAAGAAAAAAATGTCTTTTTTGCTCCCAAACGTTTGAAAAATACCACCTACAATAATAATTTGAAAGACTGAAATCTAGTGAAAATATCTCAACATTCACTCAGTGGTTTTAAAAACTGAAGATGAAGGAGATACGGTAGCAAAAGGTGTCTTTTCAAAAGCAATTCTGTAGGGGCTGGAGATTTAGCTCAGTGGTGCCATGCCTGCCTTGCAAGCTCAAGGTCCTGAGGTGGACCCCCGGTACCGAGAAAAAACCCCTGAAAAACCCCAAGAAACAAACAAAAAAACCCGATTGCCAAACTCAAAAGCAATTCTGTTAGTGCTGATGTTATCACTCCATTATTCAACAATCACTATTTCCCATAAAAATGGGTAATTATGATCATCTTTAAGAAAGGCTACAAATAACTGAATATAACACACAAAATAGCTGGCACATATTTACATTTTGTTTACAGTACATATCTCAATGAATTCTTTAAAGAAATCAATGTGTCTGAAAATAAGAAAAAAAGTTCTGGAAATAAGAAAAAGATTTCTCTGTCTCTGACTCTAATAACGTTTTTTTTTGGGGTACCAGGGATCAGACTCAGGACCCTGTGCTTGTGAGGCAGGTGCAGTGCCACTGAGCTAAATCCCCGGCCCTATAAAATAACTTTTAAATTGTTTGTTTTTAAGTTTTTCTATTGGTTATTTCCATAATGACTAATATGTTATATCTTTAGACTAAGATATACCAATCCCCACTTTTTTGTCATGATAGGAATTGAATCCAGGGGGTACTAAGCTGTATCTCCAGTCTTTTTTATTTTATTTCTATTTTGAGACAGCCTGGCTAAGTTGCTCAGGTTGGTCTTGAACTTGTGATCCTCCTGCCTCAGTCTCAATAGTAGCTGGGATTACAGGCATGCACCATCACAGATTGCTCACCTTTTTTTTTTGAGATGGGTTTTGCTACGTTGCCAAGGTGGTCTTGATGCCCTGGGCTCCCATGATTCTTCTGCTTCAGCTTCCTGGCTGGGACTACAGGTGCACACCACCTTGCCAGGCTAAGATGTATCAATTTTAGGAGATTGATTGACTCTTACTTCCTCCTAATTTTTAATTCTCTTAGTGGTTAACTTCTTAACATTAGATATTAGGTTTAAGCCCAAGAATCACAGAGTATTCAATATTCTGATAGTCTAATGCCCATGAGTATTTCTTATACTAGAAGACAGTGGACTTTTGGCTTATTTTGGCATTCTAAAGAAAAAACAGTATTTAGCATATTAATGGAAAGATTACTTGGACTCTGAATATGTCTAGGAAATGCAGCTTTAAGGTAGCCTGAAATACTTTAAGGGTTTATTTTCTTTTTAAATATTACAATCTACAAGTGTGACAGAATGTTTTCATATGCTTAGATAGAAGCGGATACTAATTTGTAAAGACTTAATTCATATTAAAGGCAGATGTAAAAATATTTTCAGTTCAAACAAAAACTCGATAAAATAAACTTTAAAACTATGTCATACAGGTACCTGCTATTTACAGCCACTTAGTAGCTGTATGACCTTAGGCAAGACCTGTCTGCCTTGCCTTCAACCATAAAATGGGGATACTAATGATATTTATCTATTATAAGGGTATTATAGAAATCAATTCACTTAAAGTGCTTGGAAGAGTATCTTCACACATGACAACTTAATGAATGCTAGTGGCCATTATTATGAAGTAAATATTTGTGTTATTATTTAGCAATGTTGCTATGCAAGTCTCAGTGATACACTGAATTTGAACTGTTGCCAAACTCATTCATATCCAAAAAACCCTTCTTTGTGAATGTTTTTACACAACTAGAATAATCTGTTAGATATTTATATATTTGTTTCCTTTCAAGAAATAACTTCTTGTATTGATGCTACAGACATTACAAAAGCAAAGTTATTTTAAGCAACTGTGAAATTTCTTTAGTGACTACAATTTCATGCAGAGTTAGTCTAACATCCATTTCATCCTCCTGTGTTTTACACAGCAGTAGCATTCTGTTTCTGACAGGTTAAAGCTTAAAATTTGTCACTGTCTTGAACAAAGCTGTTAAGCTGACTTCTGAATTAGTCTGAAATTGCTTACAAAATCTGATGCAAAGTGAAAATAAATATTTTGATGCTTCTTTATCAAAATTAAGAAAAATTATGTCACTTATTCAAAGACTTTTTTGGGCTTTAAAGCCAAATTAGATAATATATTGAGAAACATAAAGTAATGGGAGCCATTCTAGCCTATGGTAAGCTGAGAAATAAAGATGTGATAATTTTAAATAAAAACTAGTAACGGAATTATTATTAATCTGTTAACTATAAATGCAAAAGAGACCTGCACAAAGCTAGCTGTGTTTTCTATATAAGTCATTCAATTTCTTATAGAAGTGAAATATGGCTTACTATCAACATTTTCAAGATGACAAAAAAAATAGCTTAGAGGTTTAAAAACTCGGGGCTCTAGAATCAAAGAGACTAAACTGAAACCAGGTTCTGACACCTAACTTCATGTAATTTTGGACAGATTATGCTCTGGTTTTCTTTTTCAATTAAATAGGGATAGAAGTATTCACATTATTGGATTGTTATCAGGACTAAACAGATAACATGAGTAAAACACTCAGCATATAACTAGTGTAAAATAAACATTCAAAGGTAACCCAATGTAATTATGACATCCAAACTGAACACTGTGGAATAATTTGCTAGTTCAAAGTCACAAAGCTGAGATAAAAATTTAACTGTTTCCGGGGATTTAGCTCAGTGGGTCCGGTGCCTGCCTCAAAAGCGCAAGGTTCTGAGTTGGATCCCCGGTACCAAACAAAACAAAACAAAACAACAAAAAAAATTTAACTGTTTCAAACACTTATAAAAAGACAGAAAGGGATGAAGTTCTAATGAACTACTGTATACACATGTTAGTATTACTTTTGTGGCCTACTTGGAGTGTGTGGAAGTTCAGGGCAGAGTAAAATACACATTGAAAACGCTAGTGCTACTACATAAAGCTGGTGAGCTAAAATTAGCCCAACTACATAGAGGAGTGGAAAGTAGAGGGGACCATGTTCTTAAATTTACATACTGCTTAGGTTCATTTAGTCAAATCTAGTGTAATGTAGTAATATTGAAGATAAATACATTTATCATTTTTATAGTCTCTGAAAAGACTTTTTCCATCAGACCTAGGGATTGAACCCAAGCAACGCTGACTTGTGTTGTGAGCCCTTAATATTCTGAGACAGACTGGCCTCAAAGTTGTGATCCTCCTGCCTCAGCATACCAGGTAGTTGGGATTCCAGGCCTGTACCACCTGACCAGCTGAGAAGTAGATTTTAAAGAGAAGACAAAAGCCCTTTATACAGTATCTGAACTCTGAGCTAGATCATTATAGAGTCAGTAATGGTATGATCTGGTGATCTGTATCACAAGCTTTTATTGGTATTGTGAATAATATCAAGATATTTCATATTTCATATAAAAGAAACAGCATTTTCTCAATCTGTAATGTGTTCTCTAAAAAAGTCACTTTTAAACCTATTTATCAAATGTTCCCTAAATCTCTGAAATGTTACATGGTAGTAGATTAAAAATATAAATGAGAATGTTAATAGGGAAATTAGAAGTAATTGTGATTAGTTTGTTAGCTATATTTTTTCATGAAGTGACTTTGCAAACATATAGCTTAATTTTTTGCTATAATGTCATTTGTGGTCTCAAAAAATATGACGGCTTTCACTTGACCTAGTATCCTAAAGAGTTGAAAATCAATAATATGTTTTATTCTAAAATGACTTTTAAAATGTGGGTCTCTTTCAACTTTTAAAAGACTTGGCCTAAGAAAATTAAGCTGCTCAGTAGTATGCTTGCTTATTAGCATGCATGAGGGCCTAGGTTTGATCCCAAGCACTGCAAAATGTATGTATGTACGTATGTATGTATTTAAGAGCTCCACTTAGTAATGGCCTTCAAAGAAAATTTTAGTAATAAACTCATTTTTTCAAAATGCAATCTTTTACACATTTAAAACTTTCATACAGCATACAAAATGGCACAAGTTTTAAAGTTAAAATTTGTAGTTTTCTTATTAAAGTATGTCAATTGGCAGTATTCAAAAATACTGAAATTTAGGATCATGTTTGCTGTAATTTATATCTACATTTTTTCACGTTAACAAGTAGTTACAAATAGTAAAACTTTTATATTACTAATTCTGTTATTACATTTCCTCTTGATTCAACTGATCCAGAAGCTAGGAAGTAGAGAAATAGAAAAATTTCTTCCAAATTTTTGTGACTGGAAATCTAGTAGTTTATGATTTATCTCTCATGTATTTTCTTTTGCCCTATTTTGCCAATAACAATAATAATTATACTGAGTTCTCCAAATTTTCTATTTTTTCCTTGCTTGTTTTTGACACCAAACCAGATAATACTATTGTCAATATCACCAGTGGCAAATGTATTTACCAAATAACTGTACATGCCAGGAACAACTCTAAGGAGTTGTATGTATATTACCTCAATTAATTCTCATAACCACCCTATGGGACGGGAACTATGATTATCCCCCACTTACAGACAAGGAAACAGACACAATGATTAAATAATTTGTCCAAGAACACCAACTAAATGTTTGAGAGAGGATTTGAATCTAGATAGTCTGGTTCCAGAACTAGGGTCCTTAACCACTAATCTAAACTCACTCCAATTCAATCAAGATAGAATGAATAGCAAATTACGTTGGAATAATTTTATTGGTTTATACTGATGAGTAACTTAGCTAAACATATTACCTCTAGGAGGTGCTCTGATTTGGTAACAAGTTTGATCTTAAGACCAATCATTTGGAAATGAGTAAAAAAGTGCTAAATTCAATTAAATAAAAATATTTTGAAGGAAGAAAAAAGAAACCAGTGATATACTATAAGATTTTGCTAAACCAAGGTTTAAAAACCAAACATATCAGAAAGGTACTAGCTAAATAGGGGCATATAATGAAAAAACAGAAAAGTTCTACAAGAACAATACCTGAAAGAGGCTGAAGTCCTTAAACTATAAAGCCTTAAATATAGGAAGAGATGGAGGAAAAAAGCACCTAGATGCCATAATAAATTAAAAGTTCACAGAATTAGAAAGACTATAAAGAATGAGAAAAATAATCTACTTATTGAAATTCTATGCTTCATCTTATAAATGTTAGAAAACAGAAGTTAAAAAATTCTTAACAAAAAATATTTGATTTATATTTATACTCAGGAAAATCCCCCAAATCTACTTTAATCTGGTGGTAATAATGTTCACTTAAAAAAACGTTACTTGAATTACTAAAAAGTGCTAAATAATCTCTTTTTAGGTAGATGTGGACTGCTTATGATATCCTTATAAAGAAAATGTAGAAATAAAAGATCTATGTTTATAGTTAGTTACTTAAAACCAAAGAATGTTTCCAATGGATAACTGCCAATATGGAGACCAGTTTTTTTATTCTTTCAAGTTTTCTTGTTTTTTTTTTTTTTTTGGTACCAGGATTGAACTTGGGACCTTGAGCTTGCAAGGCAGGCAGTGGAACTACTAGGCCAAATCCCTAGCCCTATTCTTTCAAGTTTTAAAGTATCATTCAGGATATATAAGTAGAATATATAAAAAAGGTATTTATCAAGAAGCTATAAAGTTTTAGTATATTTTCAACCTAATTTTAAAAATAGCACCATTTCCAACATGTTCTTAGTAAAAACAGCCTTATTCAAAGACAAAACCTTGTAAAATACTGTGTAGTAAAGGCTGGCTGGGAACTGAGAAACTCTGTAATTCTTAGATGGGTGGGTGTAAGTGGGGCATACGTGCAATCACAGCACTCTGGGAGGCTTCAGAGAGAGGATCACAAGCTTAAGTCCAGCCCAGGCAACTTACTGACTTAGAACTTGACTCAAAAATAAAAAAGCTCGGGATGTAGCTTAGTGCCTTAGGTTCAATCCCCAGTACCACAAAAACAAAACAAAACAAAAAACTGTTTTACACTTCAAAATTTATTGGGAGATGAAGAAAAGCAAAACAATAGATAAAATAAAGTGCAAATTAAAAGTATTCCCAAGTGCTTTAGGAATAGAGGTATAGTTAATATAGTTTATGTATTACAGATTTTTACTTTCATTAAATGAGGACTAATTGTAATTGTAACTTACAAATTAAGGCTTAAGCCTAAATTGAATGAAACAGGAATGAAAATTTTATATATTGTTACATATTATCATGTACCAATAATGTAGAGTAGTAGTACACAGATTAAACCAAGTACTTTTTCTCCTCCTTTTCCTTCTTTTCAAACAAGGTCTTGCTATGTAGTCCAGGCTGGTCCTGAAATCTTGCCTCAGATCCTCTTGCTTCAGCCTCTGGAGTGCTGGTATTACAGGTGTGCATCACCATACCTGGCACACAAGTACTACTTGTATACTTCTATAAATGTGGCTTGCTCAACATGCTATAATATTGAAAAGTACTGATTCTGTATAAAAGGTACTAGTAAATGCTTGATGAGAAATACATCCTGAAGTGAGTGAGGAGGTGCATGCCTGTAATTCCAGCACTTCAGGAAGCTGGGGCAAGAGGATCACCATAAGTTTGAGGACAGCCTGGGCTATACACTAAGTTCAAGGCCAGATGAACTACACAGACAGAACCTGTCTCAAAAAGCCAAGAGGGGGATGTGGGGGGGGGGGATACATTTTAGAGATTATGGGATAAAAGCAAAGTAAAAATTTCACTGGATTCACTGCAAAAGGTTATTAGGAGACAGACTCATACTTAGATGTATTAACTGGAAGGTGAGTTACTTTCTGTTACTGATAAATTGTAACTGCTGAAAGGTCTACATACAGTACATAGCTCAATTAAGAATGAAAATGGAACAGGAATATAATCAACTTTAGAAGTAAGTGATCCAATCTTGGTTTTACTAAAACTATACCACAAAACTGAAGTATTAAGAAGGAATAGTGAGAAAAGGCAGTACGTAAAAATAGCTTTTATAGGTACTTGAGTTATAGTTTAGGTATATTTTATATCAATCAAAGGGTAGAACTCTAAATTTACTCTTTTTTTTCTCGGTACCTACCAGGGATTGAACTCAGGACTTTGTGCTTGCGAGGCAGGTGTGGCATCCCTGAGCTAAATTCCCTGGCCCTCTCAATTTACTCTTAATTACAAGTGTAGGATATACACTGTCTACTGTAGAACAACCTTTGTTATTCAATCCAAGTTTGGAGTCCCAGCAAATAATCACTCTTGGTTGAGTAGTGGTGTAGTACATGGAATAAGGAGGCAATGACTCATCCAGGGTCCTTTAGCAATTTGTCACATCAGAAAGGGGGGTTCATATTAAACTAGTTAAATTTTATGTCTTAAATTTATTTAAAATCAAGTTTTTAAAATTTGTTTAAGATTATATTTATATACAATAAAGACTACCTTACATGTAAGGAAATCTAAATATAAAACGTATTACTGGTATATTTGAACCAAAGAAAGGAAATCCATGTTAAGACTCTGCCACAGTCTTTGGGACACTGGGAATTTCAAGTTCATGTTATTCAGAAATCAAATAGGCTGAACCCTAAATGCTAATATTTTCAAAGCATATCTGCTTGTTTTTCTTTGAGAACTATAAAAATGTACTCAGTGCTACAAAGAAACTTTAACTACCTAACCATAAGAATTTATCATTACCTTTTGAAACCTTTATACACTGTAACATCTCAAACAGAATCCAGTTTGTGTAAGAGAATATTAAGTGAAAACTTAATAGAAAGATGCTAGAATTTTTTCTCATTCCAAACACAGGGAATTCATTAATTCAGGGTTTTTTGTTTTGTTTTGCTGGCGGTGCTGGGGATTGAATGCAGGGCCATGCATGTATGTGCTATGCCAGTGCTCTACCAGTGAGCTACCTCTCCAACTCTAATTCATTTTTATTTGAGTAACTTAAATTATCTTTTCAGGCTACTTTAAAAATTCCAGAAATTGAAGAGGTTTAAAGAAAAGGTTTTAAAACTGATTAAATTCATTATTAGTTTTAACAGTAGGTTCAAAAACATTTTATAAAACAGAACTACTATCTTTGGATTAGTTTTTAGATGTTAGAGATGAAATTAGTCATAATGGATTTTTTTAGTCATAACATAATATGTAAATTAACAATTCTGTTACCCAAATTTAGTTATAACTTATTGTCTATAATTCTGTGCATTGTCTTCTTCCTCTCATCTCAAACTTCATCATAAAACTGGCTTATTACAAATGAACAAAAAACATAATGAATTATTCTTTGCTTTCATTTGGTCAGAAGTTAAAGAAGACTGGAGACAGACAGTAATTCTGCCTTCTCTTTCTCTGACATCCAGGATGAAATAGGATCCTGGGAGGTAACCTCCTTTTTCACTTCCATATGCTTTCACTGATCTAGTGGGCCAGGCAAGAAATTAATTAAGTTAACTGTACTGCAGTTAATTGTACTAAGAAATGTAAAAGCCAGAGGTTTGTTTTTACTTGAGTTGATTAAGCAATTTATGCTTTACTTTATCTCTAAACAATCAAATACAACACATATTAGAAACAGTACCTTTTTGGTTTCAAATTGTGCCTCTTCCTGACAGCATCCTCTGCAATCAGGATCCAGCTGAAGTAGGTTGAACTGTCCAAGAAGATCACAAGAGCTGCAGAGCAAGTTGCTAGAGAAGCCTAACTCTGTGCATGCCTCAGATGAAAACTCTGCCTTGAAAGCAGACACCTGAAAATAAAAATGAGAAAAACATAATGGGGCTAGAGTCTAACACACTGGAGATGATTGCTGAATTGTTTCAAATTCTTACGTATTTTTGAATTCTACAGCCTTACATAAGTCTTTAGTTCTTCCTTCTCTTCCCAGCTTTTTTCTTAAAAATTCGGACATCTTTTAGTTTAGCAAAAGATATATCATTTAATAATATGCATGACATCTTTATTATATATACAGTAATTTTTAAAAAGTAATTTCCTTATAAGAAATTAAAAAAAAAATTTCCATTTCATTTTAAGGACTCAGCACCTGTTTATATGGATTATGGAATAACACTGTCTGCAGATGGTCTGCAGGGAAGGGCAGGAAAAGGGTGGGGTGAGGGAAGGCAGGAGGACATAAGAAATCAAACACTTGGTTTAGGTACAAGCTCCCACCCTTTACAAGACACATGACCCTGAGCAGGCTATCCTTCCTAAGCTTTAATTTCCTTATTGATAAAGCCAGAAACAGTAATTTCCACATAAAACAGGCTGCTAGAAGATTAAGTGAAGTTATATAAACTAACCAGTCAGAATGACTGACAAAAGCAGGCTTTCAAAAATATTAGCTCTTTCCCCAACCATTCCTCTCATTTCTCAGTCAATGTGGTGTATTTCCCTTTGTCTAAGGCCAATCCCTCTCTCTACCTGTGCTTTGGAGTCTATCTTCTGTCATATCCACAGGGGCTTCATTTCACTGACAACTTAATCCTACAGTATACTCAAGCACTATGGTTCTAACTGCTCTTACTATGTTGTCATTTCTGAATTGTTACTATTACTGAATTTCTGATTTACACTCCACTAAATTTGCTAAAATTAGCAAATCATAAAATGCAAAGGCACTCCAACTAGTTCTACTTCAGTTGTTCCTTCAAAGGTTTGTCCTCCTCTTCCTTTCTTCTATGTATTCCTTAAATGCTGTTGCTTCCCACAGCTCTGTTTTTGGCTCTATCTTCACCTTACACACTTTCTATGGATGATCACTTCCTCACCATGATGGCTTCAAATACCATTTCCTGAAAACTCTCCAAGTCTTGATCTTGGGTGTCAAGCTTCTGAAGCCAAGAGCCCATGTGATGTCTCATTTAGATCTTGCATATACACTATAACTTTAAAAATCGGTAACAGTGAAATTTATCTTTTTTTCTTAAATGTAGCCCTCGTAACGTATTCATTATCTTAGTCAAATGGCAGCATTTCCTTGACCACCTAGTTTCCCAGTTAAGTCATCCTACATGCTTCATTTAGCATTCTCACAACCTATTAGCTGACACATTTTCACAATGCTGTCTGTTAAGGAACTTTCAAATCTTTTCCTGACTCAGGTGCATAAATGATCACTGCCAGCTCTACTTCTCATTACTTTCCCAATTCCATCTTACTTTCTAGCTATAACAAATTCCTTTAGTACCCTTAAGCATAAAACTACTCCATACACTTTTGTTCAAGTTTTTACCTATGTCTATGTTTTTACCACTTCTTTGCCCTCTAAATTTCCACTTATTTGCAAGAACCTAATTAGTATCAGTCTCCTAGAAAGCCTTCTCTGAATCATGTCAATCTTTAGCCATAGTAATTTTCTTCTCTGAGGAAGAAATTTGTGCATAGCTATAAAATAGTACCATTTATAACAATGTAGTATGTAATATAGGATTGCCTGACTCCCTAAAACAATACTGTGAGCTCTTCTGAGGGTAAGCAGTAAGTTGTCTGTGTATTTCTAGTCCTTGAGCTAGTTCTTACATGTTTGTTAAATAAATGAATTAGTTAAAACCGTAGCCATAGTCTCTTTACCTTTGTCTGTCTCTGTCTTTCTCCTGTCTCCTTTTATGACTCTGGCTCCCCCCCAACACTCTCACCCACTCCAGACCCCTTCCATCCCCATCTCTCTGCATTTCTCTCTTGCCCACTCCCCTAGCTCTCATCCTCTTTCCCTAAGAAAAAAAAAGGAAACAAAACAAAACACCATAGCTTCAAATAGAGAGAATTTCAGATTGTTTCCAACTATAGTACTGTAGGCAATTTTCTAGACTAAAGGTCTGTACACTTTAAGCAAATGCCAAACAGCAATTATGTTAGGCTTTAGAGGCAATACGGTTTCTGATGCAAATACTCAACTCAGCTACTGGAATACAAAGCAGTCAAAGACATATATGAAGGGGTGTCACTGTATTCCAGTAAAACTCTTTACAAGAATAGGGCTGCCTGGATTTGGCCTAGCAGTTGTAGTTTATCAACTCTTTTGTAAACTGGGTAGAATCAAAACCAGTGCCTTTTCTCAGTGAAAATATTGCTAGCATTTCACTCAAATGCTGATCATCCCATTGGTCTTATACTGAGTCAATACTTTAATGTGAAACTTCATCATCTTTTGCCCTCTAATAATGCAGAATGTAAGTAATCTTCAAAATAGATCAAATATCCCAGCAAAGCAGAAAGGACTTATCAAACTTTTGGTTGGCTGGTGTGCTTGGCGTGGTTAGTTGGTTAGTTGGTGTGGTTAATCCCGCTAGTTCAGTGGTGCAGCAGGCTGTGCATCATTGGAAGCTCTAAAAGGTTTATCATCATTGGTCTAATTTAACTATGTAAGACACTTGTTACTGTACTATTACTGTACTTTGTATAATTTCTCTGTTAGTAACGTGATCTGTAAGATCCTTTTCACACGTTAATTTGAAATTAATGTGGCAGATTATATTTTCTAAACATAGCTGTATTAATATGCACACATCATCCCATATGTTCTTCTTACCAAGTGGCTGGTAGTCTTACACTGAGATGTGGACTGTTGGAACAACTGAGGGTCTATTGTTTCCTCTTCTTGAATCTGGCCAGTTGTGACTATTCTGACCAAGAAGGTGGCAGAAGTTGACACTGTGTGATTTAGACATTAGATCACACACAAAAAAACCAGCCTCTGGCTAGCCTCCCTTGTCCCCACTATCAATTGTGGAACTGAGCCACTATGCTGTAAAGAAGCCTCAACTACAATGGCAACATATGCAGGCCCATGTACAGAGCAAGTGAGATACCCAAGTGACAATCAGCATCAACCACTAAACATGTGAGTTGAACAGCCTTCCAATTTTAGACCCCAACCTTTCAGCGCAGGTCTGATATACCATAGAACTAACAAGCCATCCTTGGTGTGCTCAGTCTGCATTGCTGACCCACTGAATCCAAAAGCAAAATAAACAACTGTTTCAGACCACTAAATTTTAGGGTAATTTATTTTGCAGCCATAGAACTGAAACACCCAATGAAAATGAGTTTATTATAAAAATTCTGAACTGGTTAAGAAATTGTAATCCAAACTTAACAAAATAGAAATTTCAAGGGGCTAATTGTATTAGGGACTTTGGAACCTACAGATGCTCAGTGGGTAACTAAAAGTAGAATAAAGTGTGGCACCTCTGTCTTCATCTGTTTTTTTTGGTACGGGGAATTGAACTCGGGACCTTGCACTTACAAGGCAGGCGGCGGAAACACTGAGCTAAATCCCCGGCCTGTCTTCATCTGTTTTACTGCCTTAAAACTTTCAGATTCCCATTCAGCACTATATGTAGGCATGTCAATCATTTAAGGAGTGTCTGTCTAAAAACTATAATACAGGGTTTATTAGCTCTAAATTTTACCCTATCTTACATCCCTTCAACACTGAGGACACCAAGACAAGAGTAACTTTTCAGGATTTGCAGGGACATCCAATTGCCAGCTCCTATGATGTCTAATTACAGATGCCCCCCCCCCCCCGCCCGCCCGCAGTGATGCCTCGAAGCCTCTAGTCATTTTGTTATGATGTGTATCTAGATGTCCCTCCCAAAGCTGCATGTGCTCATAGATGGGGCTTTTCAAGGTGACTATGAGAGCATTATAGCTGATTTGCTGTTAGGAGGTGGGGCCTGGTTGGAGGAGGCAGGTTTATCTCCCCTCCCAACTCCTCCCCTCACTCTCTGCTTGCTGGCTGCCATGAGGTGAACAGCTTTCCTCCACCAGACCCTTCCACCATGCCCCTCTGCCATGCTATTTCTTCTTTAGAGCTGCTGACTGTGGACTGAAACACGAGCCAAAATAAACCTTTCCTCCCTTAAGTTGCAGATTTCAGGTAGTGTGTCTCAGCAAAAAGAAAAGTGACTAAGACATTGTCCTAAACCTGCAGTCACCTCATATTCCAGGAAAAACCAAGCTTTGCAGACCACCTCATGATGAGGTCACCTCCCAAGTGGAGCTTAGGTTGCACCCCATAAGCAGGAAGCATCATCTCAGGATAGGAACCAAACTGCCTCCTCAAGTGACAATGGCTCTCCCAGGACATCACAGAACTTAAAAAGGAGAAAAAGTACAGAAAGCATCTATTGTACTGCCCATTAAAAGGTGTGTGCTTAATAAATGTTAGTATTATTCCCCTCTTCCACTATGAAAACACACTGAAAAACCACAAAATACTATAAAAGAATTTTAATTATTACATTAGACAGGGAATTGAGGATAAGCACAGGGGAGGTACAAGGTATCTTTAGTTTCATGAATGAACTTTTTTCTTTTCCTTTTTTTTTTGGGGTGGGGGCTGTTTCCTTCATTGCTCTGCAGATTTAAGGTTTTGACTCCTAAGAACATCCAGGGTATATGTTTAAACAATTCACAGAGATAACTACTAAATGCTAATACACAAGAGTTCAAAATTATAAACTATGCCGGCTATCTTTATTGCCAAAACATTAAATTTTGTAAAAAAGGTAAGCTTCTAAGGACAGAGTTCTGGCTGAGATAATCATCTAACTCTCTCCATTTGAAAGTAGGATTAACTAGGAGACTCTACCCCTTCTTCTCCATGTATTATTAAATGTTTTATTATACTTATTCACACACACACAGAGTTGTTTCCTCAACAGTATTCACTCCGAGAAAACTCACAGGTTTCTCATGTAATTCCGAAGAGATTTCAAGTCAGACAAAATCAAATAGATGGGTTTAGAAATAACCCCATCCTGTGACAATGAATACCAGAAACATGGCGATTACACGAAGCTATTACCAAGCATCAGATATTTTGCTAAGCACTTTACATTATTATTTCATTTAAACTCACCCGCTCTATGGAGTAGGCATTATCTTCATTTTATAGAGAAGGAAACTGGGGCTTAGGGTAGTTAAACAATAGCAGCATTAAGATTCTAACCCCGGCCTACCTCAAAAGCCCTGCAGTTTCAACAGTATGCCCCAACAAAACTCATGCCAAGGGTTAATTCCTCAATATAGCAGTCCTGGAAGGTGAGGCCTGGTGGGAGGTATTTGAGTCTCCACAAGTAGATTAATGCCTTTCCCACAGGAATGAGTTAGCTGCCACCTCCACTTCTGCTTTCTGCCAGGAGTTGCAGTAGCCTGAGGCTCTCACAGATGCCGTGGGTTAGTCTAGGACTTTCCAGTTTCTAGAATTGTATGCCAAAATAAACATTTCTTTATATATTACCCAGCCTCAGATATTCTGTTAGAGTGCCAGAATACAAAGCAAACCCCTAACTACTGCTACTGACTACTGTATTTCACAAAATCCATGATACACCATTACTGTTCGAACCACTAATAACAAAAAAGCTGACAATTGTAATTGTGCCACTAATTTCTTAGGAGACATGGAGACATGGAGATGCTGACCTATGAAGAACTGGGGTAGGATTGAGATGTCTCAGAATCAATGATACACATATAACTCTATATTGATTTTCATTATAGTGCCTTTTTTTTTTTTTTTTGGTACCAGGGATCGAACTCGGGTCCTTGGGCATGTGAGGCAGGCGGTGGAACCACTGAGCTAAATCCCCGGCCCAGTACAGTGCCTTTTTGAATAAGGAAATGTTATATGTAGTCTGAGGGAAGGACTGAATACCACTTAGTTCCAGGGAGCTTTAAGTAAACAGCTTCCTTAGGCTATACTAAATGTTACTTTCCTGATCCTTACATTGAAATGCTGATAACTATGTACTGCCATTAATTTGAAATTCCAGCTATTGAGCATGAGCAGCATGTCTAGTGTAACGGCTGAAGTGTAAATTATCAAATTATGATATGTCTCAAAGATACAGTTTTATCCTTTATTCACAATAGTAACTCAACCTCAAGGTGTCAACAAATTGTTTTCTCACTCCTCTTTATCCATATGTCAGGTTCTAAAGATTTGGCTAATTTTCACTTCTGCCGATCACTTCACTTGGTCTTTTTTTCCCATAGGTCAACGGTGAAATGCAGTTTTTCTAACTTCTTATTGTTTTCCAACAATTCTCTATACTCCTTTTCATTTTCCAGGTTTTTGCTTCTTTTTGTAAAAACAGTAGTCATTACAGAAAAAAGAAAAATAAACCTTATGAACCTTGAAACAGTTCAACAGGGTGATTTTTCTAGGATTTTCTCTTTTCTGAGGCATTTTTGTAGTTTGAGTTGCGAGTGGGGTTCATCACCACTCTAAAGAAACTGCAGATATCTCAGTGACATTGATAGGACAGAGTAACACAAAGGAACTGGGATGCCATTTACACCTCAGAGGGATTTAGGGGAAGAGATACATGTGAAGTACAGTGAAAAAACAAACAACAGGAAAATGACCCCTGTATTCCTTTTGGTTGCACTCTAATTGGCATGGGAGTAGGAGCAATGGAGGGACACAAACATAAAGCTATAATCCGGTTCACACCATGGATTAGTGCAATACAGTATAAAGTCTGATGACAGACTATGCAGAAGAGAAATTATATCTGACTTTTCAGGTCTGGAAACAGAGTGTGAGTTAGTTTACACTCTATCTCAACACTACTTGAGAGAAGAAATGTGGAAAGTAAGGAGAGTAAAATTTGCCTTAGACTATAGTCAGTTTTTAAAAGTTAAAACTAGAAACAGATTTCCTTTTACTCTAAGTTACATAACATCATGAATTTAATAGGCAGAGTTTGAGAGATTGTGTAAGAGGGATATCTTTGAGAATATTTTTACCTGCAATAGTGTGTTGTGACTAATGAACTAGAGCAGTGGTGGCGAACATATGGCATGTGGGCTGCAGTGGGCTGTTTGTTATTACTGAAAGCTCTAAAAGGTTCATCATCACTGAACTTGAGCTTTATTTGATGACTTACTGCATGGAAGTTAGGGGGAAGTCACATTAACCAAAGAATGGGTAGGTTGATTCCTACTCTAAAAAGGTTTCAGTCTATTGTGTGCTTACTTGCTACAGTTGTCCAGTCACCAGATAACTTTTAAGTGAGATCGAAAGTAGAGTCTAAGCATCATATTTTAACTTCCTCTCCCACCAAAATTCTTACACAGGTCTCCAGACGGAACTACTGACACTAGAACTATATGAAACCAATTATATGGAATATATGATTGATAAGTTTATAAGTAGACTTCAAAGTTCCATGTTTTCAGAATTTTAGAACTCCCTAATTCATTCAACAGATATTTTACTTAGATGTCAGGTATTATATTACTCTATACGTATATTACATATGATAAAATAATGATCAGGAACAGTGAGTTGGTACTTATAGAGGGAGGGACTCCATGAAAGCAGTGGGAGAATGCCAAATATCAAGAAATTAAAATAGAAAATTGTGAAAACTAACATGAGAAAATAAGTACTGATCACTACTGGAACAGTGAAAAATCCTTAATCTACACTTGGGGTTCAGAGAAGCTTTCCTGGAGGAATTAGTTTCTTAGCCAAAAGCTGAAGTGTTAGGGAGTAGTAAGTAGAAGATAAGCCATGCTTTGTTAGAAGAAAGGGAGGAGGGGATGGGAAGCTGGCAAGCAGCTGCTAGGTAAGGGAAACACCACGAAAGCCTGGTGTGAGGGAATCTAGTATGCATATGAAAACAAGTGAACCCAATTCTCCACCTCTACTTTTTTGCCTTCCCAGTAGAGGTAACTGCTCAAGAATAAGCCTGGATGGACAAACAAGGCCTTATTAAGAAAAATTAAGGATGACAGACTCTACCTAAAAAGCAAGGGGGAGCTAGTGGAGAGTTTTAATCATGATAGTTCTGTTTTAGAAAGATCACTCTGAATGTTCTATAGAGACTCAATTAGAAAGGGAGAAAATCAGATGGGGACACAATTTAAGGAAATTAATTACAGGAAAATATAGTGACCTGAATTTAAGTGCTATCTGGAGAAACAGAATTAAGTGAACTGGCTTGGACACTTTTAAGAGCTTAATGACTATTTAGACTGAGTGTTAAAAGGACCAATTTCTGGTGGTAGATGTCTGTAAGCTTAACCTGTCTCAAAATAAAAAAAGGGATGGGGATGTAGCTCAGTGCAAAGGCCCTGGGTTCCATCTCCAATAAAACACACACACACACACACACACACGCACACACAATTTCTGGTTTGGGCAACTAGGAAGCTGGCAAAGCCAACCACTTAGCTAAGGAAAAAAGTCTGTGGCCTGACCGAAGAATTAATAGTAAGTGGACTGATTTCAGAGATATTTAGGAAGCAAAATCAGTGATTTGGCAATTGCCTGAATGTGAGATTTGCAAGGAAAAGAAAGCGACAAAGGATGATACCAAGTTTCTCGCATGGATTGAGATGGTCACTATGGTACATTAAGGGCCATGAATACCTCCTGTCCTGATCTGCATACTTTGCTATGTGACTCTGTCATTCCTCCTATATAAAGATGGAATGTATTTCCCTACCTCTGAAAGGTGGTCTGGTCTTGCGACTTGCTTTGCCAAGAATTATGTGGTGTAAGTGATATACGTGATTCCCAAGGCAAGACCTTAAGGAGGGATTTTAAGGTTTTGCTCTTTGAAGCACTGTCCTGAGACTGTCTGGAAAAGAAGTTGGTCTAGCCTAAAGAGGATGAGAGGTCACAGCTGATAGCACCACTATGAATGATGGTGACCTTGCACTTTTTGGTTTAGTTGAACTACTAGCTCAAAGCAGTGCACAAATGAGGCCAGAGGAAATTAACAGAAGAACTGCTCTACTGACTCACAAAATTATGTGCAATGGTTGTATTAAGCCACTAAATTCTGGGGAGTGGTTACACCGTCAAAGGCAACTGGAAGTTAAAATAGAGTGAAATTCGGAGAAGGCAGCTTGAAATGTTTCATGCTATCCTCTTGTGGTGAGGATGAAACCAAATTCAAATGGGAGAAGAAAGAACCTCTTTGAGAAGAAAGTTCAGGGAAGAATGTTCCAGTAATTCCTAAATCACCAACTGTCTGAATAACAGTTTGTATTGGACCGTTAGAGAATCAAAGAATCCACCTTTGGGGCAAAGTAGGAAAGGCGAGGATGCTTTTAAACTCCGTGATGAAAGAGAAAGCAGACGTGTTTATAGAGACCTGTATAGTCCCTACTCCCCCCCAAAAAGCCTTAGATAAATCAATTAAAGCAGGTTTCCTAGAACAAAACTTTTCAGCAGCCACAGTAGAGAGCAATTAAGCTGAAACAGGAAATGTACAAGCTCCCAAACGGTGCCTATTCATAGCAAAACATGAATTGCAATTCTTCGGAGGGGTCAATCAATGTCTACTTGTTTCACAGGTAGGAAAGTAAGTTAAAATTAGGTTTTCCTGTTTCAAAGATTAACAACCCATGTACTTTGTCAATGGAAAAAACCCGAAATTTAAAAAAACCAACAACTTGGTTACACTGGTGTGTGTGTGTGTATGTGTGTGTAGGAGAGTGAGAAAGGGTAAATAGAAATTATCGTCTGGGTTAAAGTTTTGAACGTTTTCCTCCTAAGACCTGGGAGCCCTATCATAAGCAACAATACTTCCTTGCATTTCTGTTCTCTTAGAAACACCCTTACTCCTTTCCAAGCTTTACTGCTCTCTTCCTCATGTAATTTACAAGTCGTCCAGCATTAAGACACGTCACATTCCGGCCGCAGCCACTAAGGAAACCCGTTCCTCCCAGCCTTTTCAAGTGAGGCTCCCAAACACGAACTAATGTTCCGTTTTCCTCACCTGCAACTCCTCCTACCCAAGTCAAGCCATCCGCAGAGGTAATACGTACTTACCGCGTGAAGCACACTCGCCAACAGCAACCGCAGGCCAAACGCCGGCCCGAACCATGCCCCCGACCCTGCCGCCATCGCTACCCACTACTGTAAATCCCCGGCCTATCAGAGGACCCCCCTCCGCGGGGGCGTCCACTCTAGAGCCTGATCCGATACTGGCCACAAAAGGCCATTGCTATCAAATTTCTTATTCTGAAAAGATGAACATTAACTAAGGGCATATGAAACTTAAAGATGATCAAATATAAAGACAGTCGCCAGGTGCTTTTTAATTTCCCAAATCAGGCACTTTCTTAAACTCCCTATTTCTGTTCTTCTGAGGGCTTCTTCCTTCCAATCACGACTTTTCATCCCTCAGCCAAGAAGCCCCGCCTTCTCCAGTTTCAGCAGTTTCAGCCCTGCCTCCTCCTCTACATTATCCAATCGCATGCCGCTTTGCTTAAACCCGTGGCAGAAGAACCCAACCGTAAACCGAACCGTGAGCGAACGCCGGGGTTCATTCCGGCCAATGAGCACAGCCGAACGGCCAATGAGCACAGCCGAACAGCCAATGAGCACAATGAGTGGGTGGAGCCCTTGGTTGCCGAGCAGCGTACGTAAATGCGTGCGCGTGGTGGCGGAGGGGGATGGGCGAGGATAGGAGGGGGCGGGACCGAGGGCGGCGCAGCCGCAGCTGCAACGCTGGTGGAGGAGCGCGCGGCCGAGAGCCTGGAGGGAGGGAAAGGAGGAAGAGGGAAGCAGGCAGGCTGGCGGGCGCGGAGGTCGGGAACTCAAGCAGCAGAGGCAGGCGAGAACCCGGCCGCCGCTCCGCGCTGTTGCTGCGCGGGCTTCTGGAGGGGCGGCCGCTCAGCCGGCTGAGGGGAAGCGGCACCGGCGGCGCTGGCGCTGCTGCCTGGGGGTGGGGGACCGGAGCGGCGAGAAGGGGGTCGCTGCGGAGCGTCCTCCCAGCCGCGCTCTCCGCGCCGCTCTCAGGCCCGGTGGGCTCCTCCTGGCGTCTCCCTAGCCTCCGGGGCCCCGCTCCCCGCCCCCCGCGGTATGTCTTGATCCCGAGCGGCGGGTTTCATGGGGCTCCTTAGGATTATGATGCCGCCCAAGTTGCAGCTGCTGGCGGTGGTGGCTTTTGCGGTGGCGATGCTCTTGCTGCTGAACCAGGTCCAGAAGCTGGAGGAGTCCCTGTCGAAGCTGGGTAAGGAGCCGAGCCGCCGAGGGCTGAGCGGTGGCGGCAGGGCCGGGCGTTTGTCGGGCTGGGTTCGCCTCGGGGCTGGGGGGTTTCCCGGAGAGTCGGGCTGGGGGGCGTGGAGGGCGCGAGCTCCGGGAATGGGTTGAGCTGAGCTTGCGTGGTGCACTGGGCTCGCGAGGTCGCGGGGCAGAGGTTGCCAGGCTGGGCTTCCCGGAGCCCAAGGGTCGCCCCGAAGTAGGCGTTCCGGGCAGAGGGAGCGCGCTGGACGGACTCGGCCGGGAGGAGATCGGAAAGCGCGGCCCAGCAGGGTCCGGCGAGGGGCATTCTCGCTCGAGAAGTGGGGACCTGGGTACAGGATCCTTTGGGGGTGGTGGTGGAGGCCAGGTTCTCGGAGGGTTAGATGCGCAGGAATAGGAGGAGACCCCAGGAAGGGTGGGCTGTGAAAGAAACGCGCCGTAGTGGCTCGTGTTCTGGCCAGTGGCAGCAGGAGACCTTCCAGTTGGCAGTCGAGGGAGGCTGGCCAGGTAGGACGAGAAAACTAGTGCGTAGAGAGCTTTAACGGGTTGCCGAAACGAGGCATCTGGAGATTTAAATTCTTTAATAGCGCGCCAAACTGATTAATTTGGGCGTTACAGTAGGGTTGTGTGTATTTGTTGCTTCGCGGCAGTGTTGATGTAGATTTAGAAGGCAAGGAAACTCTGAAAGGAAATTACGGTGAAGTTGATGTTTAATAAAGGAAAAGTAAGATTCTGCGCAAATTTAACTATAAAGTTCCTTTACACGGTTAGCAGTATTTTAATGAATGAAGGGGTCTGAAATACAGAATTGGAGTGTGAAATTGTGAAAGACCAGAAGGAAGCACAGATAATAGGTACTTTCAGATTAGTAGATAACTTTAGGATTTGAAAGAGCTCAGGTTGGAGAGGGAGTTTTAAAGAATCACAGTGATAAATTTTGATTTAAAAATATGCATGCTGCTTAAAAGTTAGCTTGAGAGGTTGTAACTGAATATATAAAAGTAAGGTGAAGTATTTTTTTGCACATACTTTAACTTTACCGTCACCTTAAACACCATTAGAAAAGCAAGCAAAAAAGTACCTTCAGCAGTATAATTTAAACTGAGGAGTAACTGTGGAAAGCTAGATGCTACTGGGGATAGGGATTAATTTTTAGGAAAAATGTGACAAACGTAATTGTAATTTTACACGTAGCTATTTCCAATTTTGGTATACTTTGCAAAAAATCTTGAAGGCACTTTAAAGAGAAATGTATCAAAGAGCATCAAAAAATCGGATTGAAGTACAATTAAATTTGAAAGAGAAGCTGGTGATACTCTCAGTTCTCAATTCCAGAAGAGCATTCAGTTTACTGTATTTATAATTTTATAATTTATAATTGTGTTAACGTCTTGTATGATGAAAAAATGTTATTTAAATATTGAAGTTTTAACAATATACTTTTTATTTGGATCCACTTAGGGAGCATTCACAATCATATTTTGGTCTCATTAATAATCTCACTATTTGGTATTCTTTGGAGTTAACTTATTAGACATATTACAGTGGATTAAAATGACTTGAAGTTTTGATTTTTTTTTTCCCTGTAATACTTGAAAGTGGTTTCCATAGATACAGTCTGAATGATTTTATAGAGAAAGTTGTCTGAAGATGTAGAATGCCACAGGTGAGATATAACATACATTCTCATAATTTTCTGAGAAAAATCCGTCAGAAATAGTTAAGAATGCATCAAATAATTGCACTAGAAACAGTGAATATATAAAAAAAGAAATCTGAAAAATATTCCAGGAAAAGGAGCCTCAAATAGAGAATACTTAACATATTTTTTGTTTGGAAATGCAAAAATATGGAAAATAAAACATAACTTTTATGTATATCAGCTCAGAAGTCTTTTGATTTTTTTTTTCTATTCTTTAGAGACTTAGGTTCATACTGTTATCCAGGATGTGCCTAAACCGCTGCACTCAAGCAGTCTTCCTGCTGCAGCATCCGGAGTAGCTACCTACAGGTGTGCTCCACAGCGCTCAGCTTTCCTCTCTTTTTTCCATTTCCTTTTTTGTTTCTGTCTTGTAAAAAGCAGTACTAAAAGACACTGCCAGTTACCAGTCTGACCCTTACGAAAGTCAGAAGGTGGCATATTTTGATAGTCAAACTCTTCATCTGTCCCTAGAACACCACAGAGTTATTTTTCAGATGCAGGAACAAACTTGGAGGTTATATAATTTGCCTAAGACCACATCATTAGGAAGTGACAGCCAGAATTGGAACTCAGATGTATCTGATATCAAATTAAGTGCTCCTTTAATTATACCAGGCTGGGTGAGACCTTATTGACATTATACTGACTTTAGCTGTTTGAATAGAATTTTAAAATTGCAATATCAATGAGTTTATTGCTAAGAATGAATATTATTGAGAAAATTCAATTTCTGATACAATGAAATTGGTTTAGCATAATGCCTGCCCCTTGTTTATAGCCATATAATGAACGTAATTACATTTCTCAATGAAATGATTGAAATAGCTTATTTCTGCTACTAGAGGAAAAAAATCTTTGTTTTAAGTATAAAATTTGCAACATTAAAAAATATTTTTAGGGCCGGGGATTTAGCTCAGTGGTTTCGCTACCTGCTGCACAAGTGCAAGGACCCGAGTTCGATCCCCGGTACCAAAAAATAAATAAATAAATAAATAAATAATATTTTTAAGCAGAGCATAGTGGCACATGCCTGTAATCCTAGCACCCTTGAGTTACTGAGAGTGGTAACTTTGAGCCTAGTCTGAGTAATTTAGCAAGATTCTGTCTTAAATAATAAAAAGAGGGCTGAGGAGGTTGCTCAGTGTGCTGGCCCTGGGTTCAATCCCCTATACCACCGACCCACAAAAAGCATTTTTATTTTGGCAACCAAAAATAAAAGACAAAACTATAGAACATTTGCTGTTAAAAGTAATTTTGATAGTTCATATTCTTTTCCATCATAGAACATTCCAAAGGATTATGTTCTGATAGTGCCTGTAGTGTACTTTGATTAAGGGTGTTATTAGACAGTAATATTTTTTGTTTTGTTTTGTTTTTTGGTACTTGGGATCGAACTCTGGTCCTTGCACTTGCGCAGCAGCCAGCAAAACCACTGAGCTAATCCCTGGCCCTGTTTTTTTTGTTTTTTTGAGATGGGGGTCTTGCTATGTAATTCAGGCTGGCCTTGAACTCACTATGTAGCCCAGGCTGTCCCTGAACTCACTGCAATCCTGCCTCAGGCTCCTGAGTGCTGGAAGTACAAGTGTGCACCACCACACCTGGCAACAATATTTTAATGATGACACCTCTAATAGAGCAATAAATATATTGAAAACTAAGGTGTATTTATTGGTCATTCGGGGAATTAATAGGAATTTCTAAGAAACCTAATATACAGGTTTCTTTTTTTTCTCAAAAATAGAAATATGAGATAATGATATACATGTTATTCTGTAGCTTGCTTTATATTGTTTAATACTGTAAACATCTTTACAGGTCAGTACATGTAAACTTGATTTATGCTTGTAGTTAAATAACATTCTAAAGTGTGTATGAATCATAAATTATGATACATTATGCCAGTAATTGACATTCAGATCGTCTCCTCAGTCCCTCTACCCTTTTTAAAGGTCTTTTCTTTCTTGATATTATACACAATGAAAAAAAGAACCATTTTTTATATCTGTTTAATTCCTTGTGCATTGATGTCATTTTTCACTAGGATAAATTCTTTACGTGGGATTGCTAGGACAAAGGATGCGTGATATTTACGTTTTAACAGATTTTAAAACCTGTTACTTAGCAATTTTTTTTCTTGGAAAGGATACAGTGATCTAGGTACACTGCCAGCACATACTCAGAAGCATTGGAAGCTATCAGCTTTTAATATTTGCCAATCTGAGGCTGTGAAATGGAACATTGCTAAATTAACTTACATTTCTTTAATTTCTAGTTAGGTTGAACATATTTACATATGCTTATTGCTTTTTTACTTGCTGGTTCGTTTTTATTAGTCTTTTTTTCTATTGAGTGGTTCACTACTATTTAGGATTTTTTTTAAATGTTAAATTTAGTAATCCTTCATCTGTTACATGCATTGTATCTGTTTTTCTCCACGTCTGTTGTGTTTTGACTCTTTTATGTGTTGCTTATTCAGAAGGTTTAACATTTACAACTAGATTTCATATGTTGCTTAAAAAGGCTTCTCTGGACCCTTTGCGTATATCCTTATATTTGATTGTAGTATGTTAGTTTTTTACATTTAGCCCTTTAAACTATTCATGTGTTTAACAGAGGCTTATTGTGATTTCTGTCAATGAATAGCCATTTATGGCAGAGGCTATATAAGTAAATAATCCTTTTTCCAGTTTATTCATATATTCTTAAATTGACTTTGGACTCCATTCTTTCCTATTTACCAGAGATGCTATATATACATATATACACATGTGTGTGTGTGTGTGTGTGTGTGTATTTAGGCTCTAAGAGAGCAGTGAATTTTCTAAACTTATATGCACGGCTTTTCATCATTTCACCCTTAATGGTAAGGATCACACAGGACAGTACAGATGGAGCAACCCTAATCAGAAATGTGAGCTGTTCTCAAATCATACTTTTTGAGCTCTGACCTGTTGCTGCAAAGGGAAACTTTCACTCCTGACCTCAGGTGATAAGTCACTTTCAAAATGCAGGCATACTAAAAATATATAAAATTAGCTTCAGGCAATGTGTATAAAGCCTATATGAAACATAAATGAGTTTTGTTTAGACTTGGGTCTCATTTCCAAGGTATGTCATATATATGTACAAATTTTCAAATCCAAAAAAAAAAATCTCAAAATCTGAAACACTTAGTTCCATGCATTTTGGATGAGGGATATTTAACTTGTAGATGTTTCATATTTAAGGAAGTGAATGTGTTGTTTTGAATAGTGTTATACATGCAGCTTGCAAATTACATTTAGGAGGGGAAGGTAAGCACACTGGTTATGAAAAAGGTTTCCCTGCAAAGTGATTTTGAAAACTTCATTTTATTAAAAGGTATTAAATTTTCTTAAAAGATGGAAAAAAATAAGGAGTTAAAATGAAGTCAAAATTACATAGCAGTGGCTGTGTCAGAATTTGTTACTTTTGAAGTGCAATTCTCTATCAATCTCAAAAGCACATCTATGGCTAATGTTGACTGATAGAACAGTGTACACTAATCTGCTTTTTTTACATAAACATTAGAATTATTGGCTTAATAGTTTTATTTTCTATAGGGTCTAAGCGTTTTAAATACCATTTATCAACTATGTGTTTATAACAACACTATGTAAATTTATGAATGCATTAGCATATAAACTTTTAAGTGAAGAAAATAATTCCAAGTGGCTTTTGTAATTCTCTCCATTGGTGGGAATTATGTTGCTTATGTTATCAAAACTCCACTGAACTGAAGAACTAATTTTAGGGCCAGGATTGAGACTGCTCTTTGTAATTTTGTAGTTTTTACGAGTGTTTGAAGCTGTGCAAATAATACCTGTAGGAAAACCTCACAGGTAGTAGTTACTGTTGAGAGGACTTCTCATGAATAGGATTGCACTTGCTCTAGAATTGCTTATTGGTTCCTCACTTGTGGCACCCTGGACTACTGGTCAGGTGAAGCACTTGATCTCACTTAAGATAATTTGAGGATGGGCCGGGGATTTAGCTCAGTGGTTCTGCCGCCTGCCTCACAAGCTCAAGGTCCTGAGTTCAATCCCTGGTACCGAGAAAAAAAAAAAAAAAGATAATTTGAGGATGTCTGCCACCATTCTAGGTTTTTTTTTTTTTTTTTGGTACCAGGGATCGAACTCGGGTCTTTGTGCTTGCGCAGCAGGTGGCAAAACCACTGAGCTAAATCCCCGGCCCCTCACCATTCTAGTTTTTAAAAATAAAATTGAAATAATAATGAATTTTCAAACATTACTTTCTGGAGAGACTACCTCAGAAGAATGTTCTGTAGATGGACTTCATAATTTTAGTTCACAGTAGCCTTGTTATTTAAAGTTACCAGGCCCGGGGATTTAGGTCATTGGTGCTGCTTTCTGCCTCGCAAGCCCAAGGTCCCAAGTTCCATCCCAGGTACAAAAAATAAATAAGGTTACCAACCCATCTGCCAGTATCTGCACTTAAGTAATCAACTTTTTTGTCTGTACAGTGGACCCTTGACTTACTTTGGTTCTCCAAGGCTGGTTGGTTGTAAGTCAATACAGCTGAGATCTGGATGTTTACCTGGGTACATGCTATAGAGAACAAGAGGCAGATGAATCTTCCACTATCTGATTAACCCAAATTGTTCCTGTCAGGCCAGTTTTATCTTGAGGGTCCACTGTACATTGTTATTATTTTTTGCTTTAAATAATCAGTTATCTTTTAGGAAGGCTAAAATTTTTTCTTCAACTTTCATGTTATGTATTTACTATTCTGAGATTTTCATCTGGAACCATTTTCTTTCATTCTGAAGGATTTCTTTTATTATTACGCTGAAAAATCTATTGGTGAAGAATTCTTTTTCACTTTTATGTGCTTGAAAGAGTTTTTTTTTTCTTAGTGTTTGAGACATTTTTGTTGGTTTTAGAATTCTAGGTTGATAATATTCTTTCAGTATTTAAAAAATTTTGCTCCACTATCTTCTCACTTGGATTTTTTCTTAGGAGAGAGTTGCCAACGTTTGTATTTTTGTTCTATTATATGTAATATATCTTTTTGACCTTTGGCTGCTTTTTTGATTTTCTCTGGGTTTTAAGTAATTTGATTATAATGGCCCTTGCTATTATGTTCCTTATGCATGGGTATTGGGCTTCTTGGTCCTTTGAGTTTATAGTTTGGTTATGTTTGGAAATTATGGACCGTTGTTGCTTCACATAGTTTTCCTGTGCTCTTTTCCTCCTCTGTTAGGAACTCAGATTGCACACATATCAGGTACATAGAACTGTCCCATAATTACTGATATTGTTTATTTTTCCTTTTGCCTTTCCTCCCTTCCTTCCTTCCTACCTTCCACTCTTTCTGCACTACTGCAGATTGAACCCAGATCCTTTGTACCGAGGTATACCCCTCAGCCCTTTTTAATTTTTTGTCAGATAGTGTCTCACTAAATTGCCCAGGCTAGACTCAAACTTGTGATCCTCCTGCCTGAGCCTCCCAGAGAGCTAGGATAGATACGTGCCACCACCAGTCTTTTTTCTGGTGTGTTATAGTTTTTCCTGCTGTGTTTTCAGTTCACTAATCCTTTTTCCTGCAGTGTGTAATCTGTTTTTAATCCCATTCAGTATATTTTTTATTTTACCATCCGTGCCTCCCATTTTTAGAAGTTCAATTTGGGTCTTTAAAAATTATCTTCCATTTTTGTCCTTAACATATTCTTTCTTTCCTTTATTTTCTTGGACAAATGGAATATTCTGACAATCACTTTTTTGATGATGTTGTCTACTAATCCTGTTATCAGTGTAATTTCTGAGTTGCTTTCTGTTCATTTGCATTTCTGTTCATTATAGGCCTTTTTTTTGCTTCTCTATAAATTGTCCAGATAATGAGATTTTTGTTGTTATTGTTTTGAGACAAGGTCTTGCTATGTAGTTCAGGCTGGCTTTGAACTCAAAGCAGACCTCCTGCCTCAGCCTTTTGAGTGCTGGGATCACAAGTGTGCACCACCACAACCAGATCAAATAATAGTTTTATACTGTTGCATATTGGATATTTTCCTATTCCTATAAATTAGAAACAGTTTGATCTTTTCAAGTCTTGCTGTTTTTTTGAAGGGGCTACAATAGAGCCTTTAGTCTGGAACTGAGTTGGCTCCCCAACCCAGGCAGTACAGTACTTCTGTACTTCTGTAGTCCCTTGGGAGTTCTTTGCCCAGTATCCTGAGTGTTATTTTCTGTATCGGCTGATAGGAACCCTGAGTAAATTCTATGGATTTTTCCACCTGAACACTTTGAGTGATACTTCAATACTCAGTTTCTTCACATACATGCACTGATTGGTACTTTGCTGAAAATTGTTTATATCTCTATCCTCTTCAGTACTCTGTCAAGCAAACATCAACTGTCTTAGCTTCCTTGAGCTTCCAATTCTAGCTCCTAAATCCAGTGAAACTGCTGGACTCTTGAATTAAACTGAATTTTCCCTCCCTGTCCTGTGCCCTGAAAACTCTTCCAGCAGGCAGAGAACCTCATTTCCTTTTTTTTTTTCCTCCTCATTTCCTTTTTCTGAGGAATCACAGTTCTGCACTTATTTTCTGTTTAATATTGGATATGTGAAAACTGTTGTTACATATTCTATTCATTCTGCTTTAGTAGTTTAAAATGGGAGGGAAATTTGAGAGTCTGTTATTCTCGGATGGCTAAAGGTAAAAACTAGGTGGATCTTTGTGTGTTCCCAGGTTAATTTAAGGAAGTTGGATAATTTGAATTATAATTGATGATTATAAAACTAATATTTTAAGTTCAAGGAAAGAATCATGTTGTAGAGGTCTCTATTTTTTCATAATCTTTAGCCTGGTGTTAAGCTCAGGGCCTAGGTAAGTTAACTGAAAGTTAGACTCAAGACTTAACCATGGTAGTCTCACCTTTCTTTTTCCCCCATGAGAGTTTCAAGTGGATATCAGTTAATTTTTTTGAGTGTTACCAATTCTATATTGATTTCAAGAATCTAGGATTTGTTGCATCCCTTTAGATGCAGCTGAGGCAAGATGGACACTTTCAGACTAGACAGTTACACATCTGGCTCCGGAAGAGGATTCTGCTTTTCTTGTTTGTTTGAGGAGCTAATTGGTCACATTCTTTCTGTGTGTGAGTGGGTAGATATTCTCCTCAGAGACTTACTTCCTTTGTTCTTTCCATAATACCCCTTTTCCAAGCTAAGTAGTGTGAAAGAGAATCATAAGGAATGGTGGTACTAGAGGTAATTTAGTCAACATGTTACACGTTTAGAAAATGAACCTAGTTTAACCTTAAGGTGAACATTGTTATATTCTCAGATATGTCACTTTGGATGATGTAATTCTAGCTGAAGGTACTGAACTTGTGCGTATATTAAAGTGTCAAGGGTAGTCTTTTTTTTTTTGCTATACTGGAGATTGAACCCAGGGCCTTTGCACTGAGTTGCATCTCCAGGCCACCCCCCACCCCCCATTTTAAATTTTGATACAGGTCCTCACTAAGTTGTCTAGGCTCTAACTTGTGATCCTCCTGCCTCAGCCTCCCTGAGCATTGTGATTATAGGCCTGTACTACATGCCCAGCTTGTCTGTTTTAATTGGTACTGTTGGATTCTCCTGTTGCAAAATGGTGGTTTGAAAATTGCAAATGGCCTTGAGATTAATGTAGCAACTTACAAAGTGAATTTGGAGAAAACTAATGTTCACTTTCCAAAATTCCAGTTTAATTTAGGAATCGTCTATTAATTTTGCCTTATGTTTTTCCATTTTGTATTCCTAAATTTGTGGCATAGCTAGAAATAATTGATTTATACAGTTAAGCACTCAGAAATGACAAAAGGGTAACTTTGGCAGACACCTTAGTTTTTTAAAAAAATTTTATTTTGGTACATTTTAGGTATACAATATAATGACATTCATCATTGGAAATTTGCACCTTTACATAATGTCTCTTGGTTCTTATTTTTCCCCCTTCCCCTACCCTCCAGCCCCTCCATCCCTCCATATTTACAAAGACTTTGTTTCCATTTTTTCATTTTCTCATATTAATTCCATTCCCTTCTTTTCCTTTCCCCTACCCCTCCCACTTCCCCCTCCCCTTTGCCCCTTTTCTTCCTATTTCACATTATCTGTTATACCTTTTAGTCCTTATTTACACTTTCAGTTTCTCACACTAGAGAAGCTATTCGGTATTTACACGTGTGTCCTGTTTATTTCACCTAAGAGTATAGCCTCGATGTGCGTCCATTTAGCTATAAATGTCTCTAATTTCTCATTTTTTATGGCTGAGTAGTACTCTCTTTATAAAAAAACCTTAGTTTTGCTCGGTGTGGTTATGAATTTGAGGTTAAGTACAAATGTAACTTTTAGCAAATTAATTTATTTATAAATTATACTTGAATTGAACTTAATGAATGTAATTTGGAAATCCTATTGGTTCATTTGTAACATAATCCTAGTTTGTATTCCTTTTGCTTTGAAACAAAATAGTATAGGAAATGGGCTGATCAGTCTAGTTTAGTTTTGTTTTCCTCATAAGCCAGTAGGTTTTGGTATGATTTTTTTTTTTTTTTTTTTTTTTTTTTTGGTACCAGGACTTTTTTTTCCCCGAACTTGGGACCTTGCACTTTCGAAGCAGGTGGCAGAACCACTGAGCTAAATCCCTTGTCCTGGTATTAATTTCTATAGTTAGTTTGTAGACAGTGAATTCTGTATTAAGTACTCTTACTATTGGGTTTTCAAAATAATGCCTTGATAAAGTATGTTGTTCATTTTAGTCAATAGTATCTTTGAAAAATGAGATCCTAAGAGAAAGTTAGCTGCCAAACATTAATGTCACGAAAATCCTACTGCAAAGATGAATTTCTTATTTGAGTTTTTTTTTTTTTTTGGTACCGGGGATGGAACTCAGGACCTTGCTAAATCCTCGGCCCTAATTTTTTATTTGCTGTTCAATAAAGAAGCTGCATGAGCCGGGGGTTTAGCTCAGTGGTTCCGCTGCCTGCCCTGCAAGTGCAAGGACCCGAGTTTGATCCCCGGTACCAAAAATAAAAAAGCTGCAACTTCTACTGTTTTCATTCTTTTCTAAGAGCTTGATCATTACATTAGGGCTGTCCGTGGTTCTTTCAATTTTGTTTTTTGTGGGTGTTTTTGGTGCTGGGGATCGAACTCCTTGCACTTGCGAGGCAGGCGGCAGAACCACTGATCTGGCCCTTGTTCCTTCACCTTTAAATCCCTGGCCCGGTTCCTTCAATTTTAAAAGTACAATGTAAAAGGTGACAGAATTGTAAGTATTCATTGATGAGAAATAGACAAATTTGAACATAGTCAGGTATGTTGGGGCTTTGAGCAAAATTGAGTTATTGACTTAAAAAAAATTCTGTCCTATTTAACAAAATGAAGAAGCTATTAAAATATACCTTAAAATCATGTCAAGTCAGTCTTTCTCATAAGCTCTTCTATGTAAGAAATACTGTCTTCTAGGACATAAATTTCTTTACTTTTCTCTGTCTCTGTTTCTGTCTCTGTCTCAGACTTTGAGAAAAGGTCTCACTAAGTTGCCCAAGCTGGGCTCAAACTTGTCATTCCCTTGCCTTAGCCTCCTAGAGTGCTGGGATTACAGGCGTGTGCACCTGTGCTCAGTTTATACATTCCTTACTGTCATGCTTTGAAAGTTAAAAAAAAAGCAGACAAACTTGTATGGTGACACTTGTGTCTGGGAGTAGGTTTCACAGCAAGAAAATTAGAGGTCTGTGTTACCTTTGCTCCTGAACCAGGGACATGGTTTAGGAATGAGCCTGTCCAGAGGTGCTAGTAGACAAGATGTTACTGTTTGCCCTTTTTCTTTTATTCTAGGTTGGAACTTCGTGATTAATTAATCTTGTGACTACTTACAAGGTATTCTGTGTCATAGACACCCTGACTTCCCTTTGGTCTTTTTACTTTTGACCATTTTTTAAAAAAAATTCACTGTTAGACCCATTTTTCTAACGTTTTTTGCTTTTCCCATCAGTGACAAGCCATAATAACCTTTAAATGCTCATCTGTAATAGATAATAATAACCAATTGGTAAATGTTTACTGTGTACAAGGCGTATTCTAAGTGTTTTATAGTATAATTTAAATATATAAGATTCTTACTCTTTTTTAGAGAGTTGTCATGAAGATAATCTTCAAATGGGATAATAAATGGGTGAATGAAAAGTAGAAAAACACTATTGTTATAAATTTTCATTAATAGTCATAATAGCATATGCCTACTTTCTCTTCGCTGCTGTTGTCTTTATCGTTAAATGTAATCCATAGCTTACATTTTCTGGTGCTGTCGAGTTTCCTAGTGTCCCACATATAGTTACCTTTGTAAGTGTTTAAGTAAGTCAGATGATGTTACCTTAGTTATAGATTTAACATTCAGATTAGCTGTTTCTTCCCTCCCTTGGAAAGAAGTAGTAACTATTGACAAGTCATAACTTGTTTAAGAGTAAAAACAGTCATGTTTCTTTTCCTGTAACTTCTAAAAAAGCCTTGGTTTTCAACATTATTGAGCTCTCCTACTAACCTGAACTCTTTTTCCTACTAATCCTTGACAACCTGACAGTTTAAGGATAGATTTTTATAAAATACAAGTTAAATTTGAGTTGTGACTGGGAAATTTTTGCATGTCTGTATGTATGATGTTTAACTTCTTGACTTCTTAATTTTTTTTTTTTTTTTGGTACCAGGGATCGAACTTGGGACCTTGCGCTTGCGAGGCAGGCGGTGGAACCACTGAGCTAAATCCCCGGCCCTTGACTTAATTTTTAAAAACCATTAATGATAGCCAAATAAGTGTAGAAAGAATCCAAGCCTATTTCTCTACTTTAGAAAAGTTTTATGTGTAGTTCTTTTATTACATTTTCATTTTTCCCATGGTGATTCACTGTCATATTCTTAAATATGAGAAAACACACATGCATGCTCAGAAGCCTTTAGAAAGTTCAACTTTTTCTATTATTTATTTATTTATTATTCAAATGCAGAGTAGCATAGGTTGTACTCTTATATTTATTGCTGAAATTGTGAGTTACTTTAGAAAAAACAATTTTAAAGATAAAGCAAAATTCTTAAATTCCACCCAGCTTTAAAAGCTATTAACTCAGGTGAACAATTATTTGCCATTCTACAGTCAGAAATTTTGGGAGACTAGCTGAGTATGGTGGTCTAGCTACTTTCCTTGGGATGCTGAGGCAGGAGGATTTCTTGAGCTCAGGAGCCTATGACCAGCCTGGGCAACATAGTGAGACCCTGTCTCTAAAAGACTAAAGCCATTTTTGCATTTCATCCTACCTTGTCCTGGAAAAAGAGTTGAAATTTATGGATGCCTATGTGATAATAGAATGGTTGAAAATGCAGATGTAGGTAAGAAAAACCAAAGTAAAATACGTATCTGTGTAGGTCAGTGGACCCTTAACTTATGAACTCACTTTATTCTCAAGGGCTGCTTATAACTCAAGTTGGTCAATTGCCTTCAATGTCTCTCTTCTGTATATAGGCAGATGTCAGTGTCTTTAGAGAGACAGTGGCCCAGAATTTCTCCTTTAACACCATACAGGAAAGGATGTTGTCATGTTCCTTCCAGAACTCTTTAAGGGATAAATCTGAGAGCATCTGAAACCGTAAGTGCCTGGAATTTGGGTCATAACTTAAGACTTTGTTCCTAAGTTAAAACTAAAATTCTGGTCATAACCCAAGTTGTTTGTATGTCAGGCCAGTCATAACTCTAGGGTCCACTGTACCTAGTGTTATTTTGTAGCATGTTTTCTTTTTGTAGGCATTGGTTTATTGGGCTACCCAAAAGGTCTCTATAGATATCTTTTACCTCAGATTTTAAGTTAAGTTTTGGAGTAATAGTGTACTTCCAACATTTTATATAGAAATTCAAGAAAACAAATTCTATACTTTGGTTACAGAATAAAAAGTGAAAGTTTTATTATTTTGGTAATAAAAGTATAGTTGGGAAGATCAGTCATGTAATTATAAGAATTGAGTTAGATATTGTAGCCTGAATGATTTGTGCTATTGCTATTAACTTCTGAGTTAAAGTTATTTTCATTGTAGAATCAAACAGTGTAGAATCTTATGTAGAGATCATCAGTGATCATTTTGATAGAATTTAAAATCATGTTTTTAGTTGCTTAAAAAAATTTATGTTACACACAAATTTTTTTTTTCCTATTAAGTGTACTTATTTTCTCAGTGGAGTTAAAAATAACAGTACATTGGGGCCGGGCATGATGGCCCATGCGTGTAATCTCAGCACTTGGGAGGGTGAGGCAGAAGGATTGCAGTGAGTTTGAGGCCAGCTTGGGCTACATAATGAGTTTAAGACCAGCCTGGACTACATAGCGAGACCTTGTCTCAAAAACAAACAAACAAAAAAGAAAACCAGTACATTGAAGGGTTTTCTTTTTTGAGGTTATTTAATTTTAAAAATCTGTTTATAATTTATTTACATAGTCATACTAACCAAGAAACATAAGGATTAAGTTGGCTATTCTAATATATAATTTCCAAATGATTTAAAATAACAGTTTTCAAATGTGATTTAAATGAGTATTAGATTAATATTAAAGGCTCAAATGAAATTACTAAGGCACAAATTAAAGACAGATTTGCTGAGAGTTTTCACTTTTCCTACCATTCCTCTAGTTCTCCATGGTATAATTATATAGTTTCATGCACCGTAATTTATGTAATATACTCACGCGCTAAAGCAACAGCAGCTGAAATCTTGCTTGGTGATAAAAGTATTTCCAAATAAAGTGATGCATAAAAGTCATATGGCTATCATTTTAGGGTATAGTCATGACCAAATATACTGATCTATGATTTATAAAATTAAAATGATTTGCTTAATAAGTAGTACCTGCCTTTTCCTCTTCATATTCCAACAGTGTAAGAGTAAGCAGGATAGTCACAAAAAGCACATGGATTGTTAGACGTAAGAAGTAGGTGCTTTTTTCAAGGGAGGATACAGAAAAGGAGGAAAAACACAGTTTTAGGTTAGGTTAATATGATGAATCTGTCTTCCCCAGAAGCTTCTCGGCACAGTTCTGAAGAATAATTATTAATTACCATTAATAATTATTAATTATGGTAATAATTACCATAATTAATTATGGTATGGTCATGAACAGTAGGACAAAATATAAATATTTTTCAAGGTAGTCAGCTTGAGAAAGTTATACATTGGGCTGGGGATTTGGCTCAGTGGTTTTACTGCCTGCCTCCCAAGCAGAAGGTCCTGAGTTCCATCCCCAGTACCAAAAAAATAAAAAAGAGTTACACATTAAGAAATGCAGTTGGGATAGTGGACATCCTTGTCTTGTTCCTGATTTTAGTGTGAAGGATTTCAGTTTTTGACCATTTAGTATGATATTGGCTGTTGGTTTTTCATAGAT